>JBBPTU010000824.1:0-17358 GCA_038094295.1 Tylopilus aff. beelii | reverse complement strand
GTTGAGCGAGACGCGGCGACACGGACGGGCGACACAGACGACGACACTGGCCCGGGTGCAAACGACGAGACTGACTTAGGCGTTTTCACCTCATAGCTTACATAATTGTGATGACTTGTTTGTGTCTCAATAGAATCCCGATTCGGAGAGTGGCTTCTACCTCGTTGTCCGTGCCCAACAAGACCTCGTCTCGCTCAACAGCGACGCTCACCCCTTGCCACGATTCCCACCGCTTCGCTCGCCGTCTCGCTCAACAGCGACGCCTGTCCCTCCACGCCCACCGGCTAGCCAAGACCCGCCACCGTCTCGCTCAATAGCGACGCTCCTTGTCCTGGTTCCTTTCCCGAGTCGGCTTGGTGCCACTCACTGTTTTCTCGGTGTACCGACTTCGCGTCGCATCGAGAACACTCTTGGACTTGGTGTCCATCGAGTCGCCCCGTCTCCATCTCATATCGAGTTCGAGCGACAGTGGGGTTGAAGACTCAGCGGAGTGTCTCCCTCCTCTCGTGCCATCATTTCTCGCAGTGCGTCGTCATTTACTCGTCTATCACTGATCCTCGCATTTAAGTTGGTCGGTCTTCAAGCATCCTCCACCCTCATCCTTTCTCTCATCTATCGTCCCTTAGCACCATCTTCAAGCCCCCTCCACGCCCGCCTTCATCTTTTCTCGCGTTCTCTCGCGTTCTCTCGCGTCCCCGTCTTCGTTCCACCCGCCTTCGTCCTTCTCGCGTCCTCGCGTCCCCGTCTTCGTCTCCCGTTCCGCCCGCCTTCGTCCTTCTCGCGTCCTCGCGTCCCCGTCTTCGTCTCCCCGCCGTCCCTTGGCTCCATCTTCAAGCATACTCTCTTCGTTTCTCCAAGCATCCTCCGCGCCGCCTTCGTCCTTTCTCACGTCCCCGTCTTCGTCTCTCTCCCCCGCATATCCCTTCCTTTCGCATCGTCCCTGTCCCCTCTCCTTTGACAAGCATGGCTACCGCTCTCACACTCTTCAAACGTCAAACTCGGCCGACTGACCGTAAGTAACTCCAGAGCCTCTGTTACGATGGAATCTCACTCCTGGCTGCAGCGACCTTCACCTCCCTCGATGCCAAGGTAATCGCTACCATGGGTAAGGGGGACGTAGTAATTACTAGCCCCAACATGACCTTCGTCCCTGAACCTCACAATGGATCAGAAGAGTTGCGGGCTCGCGCAGATGGTCGCTTCGGCCCCACCGACTGTTTCCAGTGGCCACAAGATCACAGCAAGGAGTTTGTGTATTCAGCCTGTGTGCCACGTCGGGAATCCCACCTTTTTCCTGACGGACTCGCGTGGGCGTGGTATACGCCTCAACTAGAAGATATCGACATCGCTCCTCATTGCGCCTTTGTCGTGGGCAAACTAAAACAGGAGAAGGCTGCAGGGATAGCGTCATTGTACAAGTTAATTTCGGACCGTTATACCGCTTGGAAGAAGAATCGTGGCACGAAGACAGACATTGGTTCCAAAATGCTCCAGTCCTTGAAGCACACCGTGACAATCCTCCTCCAGCACCCTCTTGTTCAGCGCGATGTAGTGGCATATGTCGCTCAGGCGCAAAGATACTTTTTAGACCTCTTCGCGTTCTTGGAGTACGTCGAGGTAGTTCAGCCGCGCTTGGCGAATCCAGGGTTCTTGCCTCACGCCGTTCGCTCTGACTGGATGGGCTGTTTCACGTCTGACAGCGCCATCTGCAATGAACTATTCCAAGCAGGGGTACCGGTCTGGTTCATACGCTCCAACTTTACTATCACCAAGGAGACAATTATCGAAAAGCCTGTGACGTATACATTTCCTGACCACATCGTTCGATCTCAATATTTCGAGAAGGGGAAAACCGTACGTCCCTTCGACCTCCTCTACTCCGGCCCCGGTGGTTTCCAACGTCACATTCATTCTCGTCGCCACTACACGGGAACCAAGGCAGAGAGTGCTCCCATGTCCTCGCCCATGCACACGGTAGGGTCAGTAGGGTCAGCGCATACCGGCAAAGCTCCAACTCAGGCCCAGCTGAAAAGAAGTGTAAAGAAAGTGCCTGCCAGCCGTTTGGAATCACGTTCGTATCATCTTTTGTCAAGTATTAGCACCTAAGGCTAACCGGAAACAGGGGGTAAAACAGGTGGCCGAGATAAATGGGAAGAATTGACTGCAACCGAGATGCCTGCTGCCTTAGCAGTGTGGCAGAATGCGATGAAACGAGTCGACAAAGATCCTGTAAGGGTGAAGTCAGGTTTACTGGATCGTCAGTATCGTGTACCCGAACCAGCCCTGCTTATCTCCCCGCAATCACCTGAACGCCGCAAGCTCTACATGGCTAACTGGCTCGCTATTCGTCATATTTGGATCAGTCGCCTTGACCACAGCCCGCCATCATCATTCCCTGGGCCACAAATGTGGCGTGACATTCTTAGCAGCACACCATCTTCGACGCTGGACGAAACTTTGAGTGGTGAGGGGAAGAAGACCAAGGCTGAGTCCCGCAAGTCAGCGCTATGTGAGATTTTCGGGGAGGTCCTACCCGTTACACAGGGCTCTTGCTGGGCTCCCAAGGAGGTTGTGGAGTGGCGAAGCAAGGTGATTCCTATCACCACCCTGGAGAATCCCCCCCCTCGGCTGATTCGAGCAATCCTCTGGGAACTCTATGAAATCGGGTTTCGGTATGAGCTCTACGCCCTGGACCACGTGGTAGTCCCTCATTTGTGGTCGGGCCATTACTATGAGCGTCGTGGTCTTTTAGATCGCGTATTTCCTGGGAGTGCCAGTCTCATGCTGTGGAAGGAACCATTGCCGAAAACGCCGGGGAATCTTGGTTTGACAGATGCATACCCTGACAATGCTAGCGTTCTTCGAAGTTTCTGCCTGCTCCTTGCCGCTTGGCCCGATGCACACCCTTCGCTCTATGTATATGCCACCGGTGGGAATATCTCCAAGGACTCCACAAATGTCGCACAATACGAAATATTATCTCGAGCGTGTTCGTTCTACATACAGACTTTCTATGACCACTTTGGGAGACCGCCACTTCTTCCCCATGCGTTTCCTTTTGACTATCTTCACGATTAACCTGTGAACACGTTTCCCTACTCTTTAGAACCGTTCGTTCTCTAATGTGTGACGGAGGACTATTGTTTTTGCATACATACTAATATGATGTGTTTCATTGCGAGCTCTCTCCGACCTGGTGAGCCTTCGGTGGTGTTGCTAACTACTTGACTATGCACAGGTGGTCCTCCTGGTTGGAGCAACGTGCCCTCCTGGCGCGAGCAACGTGTTTGCTGGCAGGTACGTAAATTCACATATGCTGTTGCTCGGAATCCACTCATATAAGTCGGATAGCACTCGTCCCTCACTTGCAGCCTCCTTCCACTCTCGCACCTGCCTGTATATGCAGGCTATACATCGCCAGCGGTGTCTACACACCATTTTCATTTTTTTGGTTCTCGTACTTGCTCTGACCTCCATGTTTCAGTGTGGGCCTTGTCAGCGAGGCTTCAGTTCCCGGAAGGGACTCTCTCAGCATCGTGCCTCCTGTTCGGCTTACCAGGCCGAGCTTGCTCAGCGCTTCCAGAGGTTTAGCACTACCTTACAGTTACCCAACCTGAACTCCCAAGCTAGTGGATCAAGTGCGGTAAGTGGTTGGTCCGACAATGTGTGACTCATCTGATCTTCATCTGGTAGCGGCCTACCTCTACAGGCTCAGAGGCGCCGATCAGACCAGCTTCTCCACTCGCTGAAAATACTACTGCCCACCATGAGGTTCCGCAGTCCAGAGGAGAGCCAGCATTGGATCTCGGACCTAACCGTGTTGCAGACGCAATATCCTCATCCTCTCAAGAACCACTAGCACCC
Source organism: Tylopilus aff. beelii (assembly GCA_038094295.1). Classification (NCBI taxonomy): domain Eukaryota; kingdom Fungi; phylum Basidiomycota; class Agaricomycetes; order Boletales; family Boletaceae; genus Tylopilus; species Tylopilus aff. beelii. The sequence continues at coordinate 13,494 of JBBPTU010000824.1, read as the reverse complement.
CGAATACGCAAACTACCTGCCCGGTATCGAGACATCCTTCCCCAGCCTCCTGTCCCAGTTTCTTCGGATGGACCTCTACCTTCCGTCCGGCGAGTCATTCTACACGTTTTCGACAGCTTCCGTACGGCATTCAATAGGTTCCATATCGCACGGGAGTACCGCCACAGACCAAGCTATGACCCAGATTCGTTTGTACTCCCTGAGGATTTATCTACCTCGTCTACCTCTCCGTTATCAAGTCAACCAGATATCCCATCCGGGCATCCGCCCCCGTGGCCTTGGGCCAATATGTCCATATGGCATGTGATGAAATGGATGATGACTGGCAGTCGACAGAAAACATTTTCTGAAGTCACACGCTTCGTCTGTGATGTTTTACAAGCCCCCGATTTCAAGAAAGAAGAGTTGGAAGGTTTTGATGTGCGGACGGAGGCTAAACGCCTGGATACTGCTCTGAAAGCACTGCCTAAGGACGATCCCTTCAGTATGGACCAATGGAAACAGACGACCGTTGATTTAGTCATCCCCACCAGGGAGAAAAACTTAGCGGGCAACGGGCAGACCTTTTCTATCGAGGGATTTCGTTACCGACCACTGCTAGATGTCGTCCGCTCCGTATTTGCTGAAGCTTCGTCGAAATGGTTTCATCTGACCCCCTTTAAAAAGGTGCGTGTTGATGCCAATTACAAAGACCGTTCTTTCATGTGTTTGTCAAAGGTTTGGAACTGTCCTCAGACAGACAAAGAGCAACGAGTGTATGACGAACTTTACACATCGGATGCATGGAACGAGGCTCAGGATGAGATCATGAAGCAACAAAGAACAGATGGGTGTAAGCTAGAGAGAGTCGTAGCGGGTCTGATGCTGTGGTCAGACTCTACGCGGTTGGCTCAGTTCGGCCATGTGTCTGCTTGGCCAGTCTACCTTGCCTTCGGAAATCTCAGTAAGTATGTGCGAGACACTGCGGAACGTGGCTCTTGTCAACCCATTGCGTTCATCCCTTCGGTCAGTGATCTTCCAGCCATGCCGCTATATCAAGCTGACCCTCACTGCAGCTTCCTGAGTCGTTGCGCATGTTCCTATCGGTGTTTTCGAACAAAAGGACCCAGAACGACCTACTCACCCATTGCAAACGCGAGCTTATGCATGCCGTCTGGAGGATCCTATTGGATGCAGACTTCGTCGAGGCATATAAGAATGGTATAGTGATCAAGTGTTTTGATGGAGTCACAAGACGAGTATATCCACGTATATTTACATATTCTGCTGACTACCCTGAAAAGTAAGCTAGATTTCGTAGGTGTACTCTCTCACTGACATCTAATGCTGCCCAGAGTCCTTCTGGCAAGTATTCGGGACAAAGGCATCTGTCCTTGTCCACGGTGTTTGCTACCCAAAACAAGCTTCCATCGGCTAGGATTTCTCAGCGACCTCAAAGCCAGAATCACACATATCCGAGTACCTTTTCATCAGAAGATCCTGGATGCTCGGCGGGCTATCTATTATCTTGGGAAGCCTCTGAAGAGTGCCCTTGTGGAGCGCATTTTGAAGCCACTGTCTCTTGTCCCTACGGTGGTAAGTCATTCTCAATCAGCTGCCACACAGAACGTTAATGCCAACCCAATCTACATAGAATGCCTTCACAGAACGTCTCTCACCCCTCGGGTTCAATATATTTCAAACGCTCGTGGTTGATTTACTCCACGAGTTTGAGCTTGGAATAGCGAAATCAGTCCTCAAACATCTTGTCAGAATACTCTACGCGATCGATCCACATCGTGTTCACGTCTTCAACAAAAGGTGTGTCGTTCTTACATAAGTTATTCTATGGCAAACGAGTGTAATACCTTCTTTTGTAGGTTCGCAGCTGTGCCATCTTTTGGAATGGACAGTATCCGCCGGTTTCCGGACAACGTTGCAGATACCAGTCAGCGCCCAGCAAGATTCTTTGAAGACGTCCTTCAGGTATGGGTTACTCTACCTTGGACTCAGCCAGTCACTGCTACCATTGTCGCAGTGTGCCATGCCCGTCTTAGAGGGTTTACTTCCCCCTACGCATGATTGCATAGTTCAAACCCTACTGTTCCGTCTCGCTGAATGGCACGCGCTCGCAAAACTAAGGCTTCATACTGACGACAGTCTGGCACTCCTGCGGCAAGCTTTACGACAGCTGGGTACCGAAATGCGAAGGTTTCAACGTATGACATGCCCAGCATTTGATACGAAAGAGCTCCCTAGCGAGACTGTTCAAAGGCACAAAAGAGAAACTTCTGCCATGCTTTCTGGTCGTTGTCAGAAGCCGGTAGGATCTTCGGCACGATCGAAGGCTTTCAACATCAACACCTACAAGTTTCATGCACTCGGTGACTATGAAGAAACGATCAGGCGCTTTGGAACTACGGACTCGTACACTACTCAGGTGGTAAGTCATTATTAAATTCTTCCTATGCTATATGAACTTCATACGAACCACTAGGGTGAACGAGCACACAAGCTGGTCAAAAAATTCTACAGCACCTCCAATAAGAAAGATGTCCCAGATATATTTGCAAGACAAGAGCGACGAGAAACACATCTCCGGAGGCAACTTGCCCTGGATGAACCACTAATCGAGATTGAAGGGATTGATCCCTCACCACTGTTACATCACTCCATGGCTACCATTCCCCGGCCTGACAATGTCTTCAACATCCTTGAACTCCTTCAAGTACATCACTCCGACCCTGCTGTGAAGGTAGATCTATATTTTGCAAGATTGCATGGTTTCGCTGACAAAGATCATGGCTTTCAGCCAAATTTCATGCAGCGTCTCAAAGACCATCTACTTTCAAGGCTTCTTGCTTTGAATTATGATGGTGACGAGCGCACTTTCACTCCCGAGCAGCGCCATGGCATCCGCCTCCTCAATCTCAATTCAGTCCTCGAGTCTAAACTGCTACGAGTCAACTATACCACCTATGATATCCGGCGGAGCCAGGACATCATACGAGCATCTCGTGGCGATGTCGTCATGATATACTCTCAGGACGAAGAACATCCTTTCTGGTATGCGCAGATTATCCGTGCATTCCAAATCCAGGTTCATTTCTGTCCGGAGGGGGTCAGTCATCCGAAGCAGAATATGGAGGTTCTATGGGTACGCTGGCTCGGGATCGACCGGGATCACATGTGGGGCTTGACAGCAGCCCGTCTGCCAAAGGTAGGATTTGTCCCGGATCAACCCGACCATGTACCTTTTGGCTTCTTGGACCCATCACTGGTGATTCGAAGTTGTCACCTGATCCCTGCTTTCTCGGAGGGTCGCACTTCTGAACTTCTGCAGGAGGGAATGTCGCTGGCAAGGCTGCCGGGAGAGGTGGACGACTGGGCAGCATTCTATGTCAACATGTGAGCGGTACCCACATTGACTATACATACTCAGGCTGATAATCAAAGATTTGCGGATCGTGACCTATTTACCCGGCTTATGGGGATAGGAGTTGGGCACCTTGCACTTGAGGTAAGCGGTTCGACAGCAGTGCCCGAAATTGACCAAGCAGATGATATGGATGATGATGATGGGGATGGGGGTGATGTGGAAATGTGGGAAGCTGGCTTGGATGATCTAGCTGTTCATGAGGAAGAGGTTGACGAGGATGAGGATATGGAGGATGAGGATATGGAGGAACAGGAGAGTGAGGACGAAGGGAGTGTAACCTCACAAGCCAGCCTGAGTGAGGATGAGATCTAGCTAGCTTCTTTGTTTTCGGAGCAACTTTCATGTCCCAACATTTACTATAGTAAAACATAAGGATCAAACCCATGACTATTGTACTACTTTACACATGGGACCATTGATATTGATCTCGTGGATTTGTTGATAACACAATGACATGCCCTTCATAGCTTATATTCAGTGGTAAGCTATTTTTGTCGTCCCAAAGACATTACAGCCCGACACCAATTACTAAAGAATATCTTTCAAGGAAGCAGAGACACTCTTATTGATATTACTCAAAGCCATAAGGATTGGTATTCCTAGTGTCTATAAGTGGTTATTGCGAACTAACATCACGATGGCACTTATTCTACGCATCTTATATTTGCCTTATAAGCTAGGTGTTGGATGACAAATATACATAGGTCTGACATTAACCTAATAATGCCTTATATGCCCCTTGTAACATATTATAAGGTCTAAAATAAATTGTCAACATTATATTAGATTACAATAGGTTATAAGTGCTTTGCAATGTGTATAATTCTGTGCAAATTCCATAATTTCTGTCGTGGACCTGACATTCCCGTGATGTGCTTGCTGGTGTCCTCTATTGCAATCTCGCCCCTGGACTTTTTCCTTCGTCTTCCTTTCATGCAAGTTTCATCTCGCGAACGGGAGGCTTGAATGTAACGGATATTACGAGCAGTGAATACATCGACCGCACCGTCGTAGTAGTAACAGCGTAGTGATTAGTAATGACAGCCTTTTTAGACCATCGTCGCGTTATCGCAGACCCATCTCATCAGTCGCGTTCGTCGCTGACTCCCCTTTCAGTCGCGTTCGCCGCAGACTCCCTCGTCTAGTCGCGGTCATCGCTGACTCACCTCGTTGTCGCGTTCGCCGCAGACACACTCGCTCGTCCTGCGTGACTCACTCGCACCTCAGGACGCTTCTCCTGGACCCTAAGTCCTCTCTCCCTTCGGCGACGGGTTCCACTCGCGCTCTTATCCTTCTTGTCAACGGGCTCCGCTCGCGACGTCTCGACTCAGTCTTTGTACGTTCCTAAGAACCGTTACATTGAGCGTTCCCTCCACCACTGCGTGGTGTCCGGTGGGAATGCTTCGATCCTTGGTGTTGCTCTACCCCATTATCTTTTCACTCACTAGTGGCCCAACCAGTGTGGGGTCGAAGTGCGTGGATGTTGTGCGAGGTGTCCCGAGCGCAGGCGCGAAGCGCTGGAGCAAGGGGCACCATTGCACAACATCCACGGCACGTACTGTGTCTTCGACACTTTGCTCGAAGTCGGGGAGCTGGGACTTCTGCTGCTGCGAAGTTCTGCGCCATCACGATGCTTATTCTAGTCAAATTCGTGTGCTCAGATGTAATCTTTGCAATTCACTACCGTATACCCAGGGTTTTTTTCTGCCATGGGGCGACTTTTACCCAGCACACATTTGGTTTGTTGAATTTCGTGGGCAATGCTACTACGGTACTTTAATCATGCACAGGGTTTGGCTAGATCCCTCGAGCGCCTCTCTGCACGTAGCGGGGGTTGCCACGGATGTGGCGATACAGTGTTTATTTATCCTCCGGGCCGGAAGATCCAATTTTATCCAAGGAAGTATTTTATACGCATGTTGCAGTTTCTGATATGGTCGCACTGAACACGAGGTTCGTGATCTTTATTTACTAAGAATACGACTATTCCATATATAAATAACAAGGGCCTGAAAGGAAACCCTCTCCTCTACCGTCAGGTTAGTACCCGGCAGAGCCATCCTGAGACAGAGACCAACACAACGACCTGTCTCGTCACATTCGGGGATTCAAGTCTATTGATTGTTGACTTTGAGTTGTCCCGAACAAGCCCTTCAGACCGGCGTTACCAATGCGCATCGACGAACGTGGTGTAGGCTTTGTTACCTCAATCATCCCATGGACCTACGTCGCCGGGGGCGCAGCTGCTGCGACAGCCCTTCTCGTATCCCAAATGCTCTTCAGGAGTTCTACGCACAAGAACGGCGTTCCACTCCCGCCTGGACCACCTGCAACGTGGTTCTGGAAGAGCCCGCTGCCAACAAAACAGTACCTACTAATTCTACTTTATTGATCACCGGAACTAACCAAACGTTCACGTCATTCCCTCCAGCATTGCGTACAAGCTCACAGCGCTAATAGAGCGGTACGGAGCGGTTGTCTCCATGCGGCGTGGCCGCCATGTGACTATCATCATTGGCACCATGGAGGTACATAACAATTTCCTACCCATTGCTCTGACATCCGAGTCATTGATGCACGCCCATTTTTGGTAGGCTGCCACAGAGATCATGGAAAAGGAAGGAGGATCGCTCGTTGATCGACCGCATTCGATTGCAGCGTCAGAGATGCTCTCGCGCGGAATGCGTCTTCTCCTCACCCCAGCTGGAGAGCAGTTCCGCCGCCTCCGGCGTGCGGCACATACGCACCTCCAACCCAAGGCTGCACAACTGTATGAGGAGATTCAGATGGAGATGGCCAAGGCCGTCATCGTTGACATTCTGAACGATCCGAAAAGCCACATGCAGCACGCGGAACGGTACGTGTTCGAGTCGACGCGGGAGCGCATTTGTGCCTCTGCTATGAGCTGACCGGAAACTTGTACCAACGTTTCTAGGTATGCTGCCGGGGTGATTTTGCGCGTGACGTACGGCAAGGCGACGCCAACGTCCCACAGTGATCCAGAGTTGGGGCGCATTCGCCAGTTGCTATCCAACTTTCATAGGGCGATGAGGCCAGGAGCATATCTCGTTGATCTTATCCCTTGGTTGAGATATGTACCTGGGTATGGCCGACAGCTCAAGGAGTTCCATCTGTACGAGCTCGCCCTTTTCCGGGACCAGCTGAATCGGGTCAGGAATGATGTCGTGCGTGATTTTCATAGCTGTTGCTTCTTATTTGTTTACAGTGCTTTTACCCATGCGACTTCAGGCGACGAACAATGCTGGCCCATCGTTTGCGAAGATGCTCCTTGAACACGTGGACGATCACCAGTTATCAGATGATGAAATGGCTTATTTAGCGGGTGCCCTCTTCGGCGCAGGTTCAGATTCGGTATGTTTTTCCCAGCTTGGGATACCCTCTAATATAGTACACCTTAGACTGCATCCGCTATCACTGTGATGATTTTAGCAGCCGCCTGCAACCCCGAAGCTCAAGCGTGTGTGCAAGAGGAACTAGATGCGGTCGTCGGCAATGGTAGAGGTATCAATTTTATATTTGGTCTAGAGAGAAATAATGACATATCATTCAGTACCAACATTTGGGGACCGGGATATGCTTCCGCAACTCCAAGCATTTATCCTGGAAGCAATGCGTTGGAGACCAGTGGCACCCATGGGTATATCATCTTTTCCAAAGTGACGCTGTGCAAAAATTAAAGATATTCCACATAACAGGCGTTACACACCGTGCGACGAAGGATATTATATGGGTAAGCGTTTATCTTTCTACAACTTTGAAGGTTCTTACCATGATGTTACAGAAGGGTCAATGTATACCTGCTGGGGCGACTGTGTTAGGGTGTCATTGGTGCGTCCTTCTTGGTAGTGTCTTGCTCCCACACCCTACCCTTATTTCCAACCACAGGGCAATCTCGCGCGACCCTGTCGCGTTCCCAGATCCAGAGACATTCGACCCTCAACGATGGCTTACAGAAGACGGACAGGTGAGGACAGACATGCACTTCTACACGTATGGCTTTGGCCGAAGGTGAATCGTGTTTCGACCGTGTTCGATCCCGCGACTTATATTGACGACAGAGTGTGTCCCGGCCTACACGTCGCAAATCGGTCGCTTTACATCAACCTCGCGCTGCTGCTGTGGGCGTTCCGCATCGCGCAACGACCGGATGCCCCAATCTACCTTGGTCAGGGTGAGTTTTCGGACTCACTGGTACTCCACCGAGAACCGTTTGAAGTGGACTTTGAGCCAAGGATGGACGAAGGGCAGCTGAGAGAGCTGATGGTGCAGTAAGACGAGGTGTTGGCCCGCTATTCATGCATTCATGTCTGTTTAATCTGTGTTACAGCCACATTACTGGAGAATATGATTTCTTGTATAATGGCCGCGGCCGCAGTGCCTTTTGGTCAGACCACGCGATACCTTGGTGTGGGCCAGGGAAATGTATCCAGTGTGGTTGGAGTGAATCTCGTTGATTATCGTGGCCTGTCTTGTCCCACACATGAGGCCCTAGTAGTAAGTATCGATGCACGGCTTTTTCGTTTGTTAGACCTGCGTTTGCTAGTGTTCGAGCCAAGCTCACGATGATGTACTAAAGGTGTTCTACTTGATATTTGTCCAACTTGAACTCGGCACCTCAGGATCTATGGTTCTGAATGTCCGTGTACCACTTGCCTAAGAATATACTAACCATTACTTCGATTCTGAATGGATGGCGGGTTCGTTCTCAGACGATTTACCTCCACTCGTTTCTAACGATGTACGAGTCCGGCAAAATAATCGTGTCCGCTGTCTATCGGCGACTCGGACACTGACATGCATCCGAGTTTAATCATCGATTTATAGCCGCGAGATAAACAATCTGAGGAAGTTCTTGTTTCAGTTATGTAAACTTGAAGTAGTAGTGCGGCCACAGGCCTAGGGCTCGCTCGATGCTCAGCGATCAACAATCTATTAATACTGCTTTGCTGGGTATACGTAGGCACAAAGATACGCCGCTTCATCAGCGGGGAGATGGTGGTATGTTACCAAAGGGAGTGACTCGGATGCTGTATGACAGTAACGGCCGATGAATGTCATACTGATAACGCGCTACGGTGTGCCACTTGGCCTGTTATTGCTCGTGTAGTATAATATTTCCGAAGGATGTTTTTGTTCACAGGAGGTCAGGCTTTCAAGAAGGATCGAGCCCAAGTGTGACTTTGCAGGCGACGGTTAACGATCTCCCGGGTCGTTTGTGAAAGCCGTAGCCGAACTTCTAGTAACCTTGAAGTTTGATGATTGGTTCGAGAAAGTCCCATGGGAATCGTCTTATTGACCCTTCCCCTTGTTTCGACGCTTGCCCTCGTAGATGAGCAGGTTACTTGTGTAAGACATATTATTTGATGCAACCCCCTTATCGCTCGCACAGTTCATCTAGGTCGAGTCCGCTTAGGACTCCGCTCACTCAGCCATCCGATGCGGTCGCACACGGACAGATTCATCGTCGGACACGGAAACGCGTTATCGAGCACGACAGACCTCCGCTCATACGACGTTCTGTGGAGGCATATAAACGCCATGGATTCAGAAGGCCAGTCCTTCATCAAGCTACTAAGAACCACTCCTGCAGTCAGCCTCACTAATTCTCTGACTCGCGCACTCGACGCTCCAACCTTATCGATTGCACAAATCTTCCAAACCAACCTTAGCAATGCAGCTCGACGGCTTTACCTCCTCAGTCATCCCGTGGACATACGTCGCTGGAAGCGTAGCTGCCGCGACCGTGATCTTACTCTTATCCAAGAAACTTGGGGGCCATACACAGAAGAACAGTGTCCCCCTCCCGCCTGGTCCACCCGCCAAGTGGGTCTGGGAGAATCCAATTCCGGAGAAAAAGTATGTGGTGCTCTTTCTCGGTGGCTAGGCTGAATGAACCCCACTCACGTCTTCGTTTCTGTAGTACCGTGTATGAGCTCACCGCTCTCGTCGAGAAGTATGGACCTGTCGTTTCCCTACGAAGTGGAAGTAATGTGACCATTCTCGTTGGGCGCATGGACGTACGTTTCCCTGTTCCACTGTTACAAAATCCAGACTTCACAGCAATTCTTTTAACAGGCAGCTACGGAGATCATGGAAAAGGATAGCGCGATACTCGTGGACAGACCACCCTCGATTGCAGGATCCGAGATGCTCTCGGGTGGGATGCGTCTCCTCCTCACCCCAGGCGGGGATAAGTTCCGCCGTCTCAGGCGTGCAGCGCACACTCATCTCCAACCCAAGGCCGCACAGACGTACGAAGAGCTTCAGACAGAAACCGCCAAGGAGGTTATCATTGACATTTTGAACGACCCCAAAGAACATATTCAGCATGCACAGCGGTGCGTACTCATATCCTTTGTCTCTTTGGGGGACCGCACGTTGAAATGTATCGATGAACTGATTGTATACGCGTCCTCGTTCTAGGTATGCCGCTTCGGTAATTTTACGCGTGACATATGGCAAGACGACGCCTACAGGCCACAGCGATCCCGAGGTGGAACGCGTCCATCAAGCAATGACCAACTTTAACATAGCAATGCGCCCGGGGGCATATCTTGTCGACCGTATTCCATGGCTGAGATACGTGCCTGGGTATGGTCGACAGCTTAAGGAGTTTCATCGATATGAGCTTGCACTCTTCCAAGATCAGTTAGATCGAGTCAAAAATGATATGGTGCACGAGTTCTTTCTTTCTTTCTGCTCACATAGCTTATACCTTCGTAAATATAGGCGACGAACAACGCTGGCCCCTCGTTTGCAAAGGTTCTTCTTGAGCATGTCGATGATCATCGGTTACCGGACGATGAGATGGTTTATCTCGCCGGCAGCTTTTTCGGTGCAGGCTCAGATACGGTACATTTTCGTCTTCTTGCTGTCTGTTCCTGAGTGGGCTAAACTGGATCATCGTAGACTGCGTCTGCTATTAGCATGATGATTAAGGCGGCAGCTTGTTATCCCGAGGCGCAGGCGCGCGTGCAGGAAGAGCTAGATGAAGTCGTCGGCAGTGATAGAGGTATGTTGATCTCGTTTTTCGGTGCAAGGGAAGACCTTGACACGCTATCCAGCACCTACATTCGGAGACTGGGACATGCTCCCGCAACTTCAAGCATTTGTCCTCGAAGCATTGCGCTGGAGGCCAGTGGCACCAATGGGTATATCATTTCTTCCAGAATGAAAGTGTACAGCAACTCAACTCATATTTCCAGGCTTTGCGCATCGTGCAACCAAAGATATTATCTGGGTGAGTGGTCCCGCTACATGCACCTGTGATGGTTCTGATGATCATGTGTTATAGAGGGGTCACTGCATCCCTGCTGGGGCGACGGTAATGGGATGCCATTGGTATGTCATCTGTATCACGCAATAAGCACATTCTTACTTTGTGTTTGTCTGTCTTCTCACCACAGGGCGATTTCACGTGACCCAGTCGCGTTCCCAGATCCAGAAACATTCGATCCTCAACGGTGGCTTACAGAAGATGGACGGGTGAGGACAGACATGCACTTTTACACGTACGGCTTTGGTCGAAGGTAAGTCGCATTCCGATTCACTTTAATCCAGTGACTCAAGTTCATGTGAACAGAGCGTGTCCCGGTCAACACGTCGCGAATCGATCGCTTTATATCAATCTCGCATTATTGCTGTGGGCGTTCCGCATCTCGCAGCGGCCTGATGCACCGATCTATCTTGGACCTGGAGAGTTTCCAGACACAGTCATACTTCATTCGGAACCATTTGAGGTGAACTTCGCACCGCGGATGGATGAAGGGAGGCTGAGGAACTTGATGGTGCAGTGAGAAAGTCACGCTTTGGGAACGTGCTGGTGGAGTCCATCGTGGTGGCCGAGCCGTGCGCTTGAGTGCTGACCCAACAGATTTTCCTGTATTTAAACCGACTTTCAATATGATACTGAAGTTCAAACATGACCATCAGATATAATGTTGGGCTAAGACTTCAATTTTAAGCCCTGATTGACGGATTCGGTTCCTCGTAAAAACGTAACTATTTCTCCAAACAGCAGCCTTGAATGCTCCAGCAAATCATGGTTTTCTGCGGGGTAATTGGCAGGGCTGCAGGGCTGACATCGTGGATTCCAAAGGTGTTTGAGTTGATGTACATATTAATGTCGGAGATTCGTCCTGCATACCAATAGTACTAACCGGGGTGTGCAAGGACTACTACTACTAGTAGATCAAGCAGATTTCTCAATTAGTACTAGAGGTATCGTTGTCTTGTTCCAAGTTCCAAACTACGAGTGACATCAAGAGGTTTGACTCACGAAATCCCCATCACGGTGTGGACAGGCGTGACGGTGTCACGGTCTTGGCATGTGCCAGTGCATCATGATACTATGTCTCGTAGTACCAGATTAGCACCAGTAGCCCACCCGTATGACCCCACTCGACCCCTTCCATTTCTACAATAGGTCCCGGTTTCTTGTCCTCTTTGTCACCAGAAACTCAACTTCATCATGATGTGTCTTGGAATGCGGGTTGCGGTCGTCTTTCACCGTGATTATGGAGATGCGTTAACCCGCAGCGCATCTCAGACCAAGTATCGGTTCGCCAATCCTTCTTTTCTCTGATGTCTCGTCATTCTAAGCATACTTCAGATTACTCCTTACTGGAGCAATGGGCGAGTGCTTGCGTCTCGTTCTTGCTGTAGATGCACGACCTCGACGCCTTGCTGTGATATGATCCCGCGACGAGAATATGGTTGATGCATCTCTCAGTGCTGGCTCATGCTCAGCTGGTAGTTTTAAGGAACTATGGTCTGCTAAGGTACACCGGGGCTTACTCTTCTCATGACATGGTGCACATCGGTAGCCCGGGCGATAATGATGTCGAGTCCCCCTCGCGAACGTACTAGTCGTGGAATGGAAAGATTGAAACCACATCGTGACGTGTGCAGAGCCTCGTTTAATTGCATTAGAAACTATCGAAGAAAAGAATTGTTTCAAGGGCGTCCATTGAGATCATCTGAGATGTTTATCTACACGTTAATCTATTGCAGGCCAAGGCATTAAGCGGGCCGGGCATACGAGTGTAGGGCACATCTGACAGTACAGTAGAACAAGATGGTTCAGTAACCTCGTAATTCACCTATCGGGTTCAAGCGGAACAAATTCTTCTCCGCGTCGTGTATTGGTGCTTCATGCCCCATGTACGCCCTTACGTTCAGGTTGGCGAGAAGGGTGTTGCAGTACACTGAGCAGAGGGGAAGGACGAACCCGCCATAGATCAGGCCTGTCTGGAACAAGTACAGCTAAAATAGTTACGTCAGGGGATATTGAAGAAAGGGGTGTGCGACAATAAACAACACACCAAGATCATCATGATAGTCATGACAGCACACGTTGCCGGCCAGATACCTGTGTCCACTACAAACACGATGAGGCGTTGTAAAAGATGCTCCGTACTTATGAATCAACACTTGTGGTGAGGGACGCTCTAGGATACAAGTAGCACACCTACCTTAGAAAGTTAGCATCCGATCGCTCGCGAAGGAGTAAAAGTGTCATAAAAATGGCAGTGAGAACATCTATTCCTGCCGCGATAGCGAGACTGATGGTATTCAGAGTCTGAACAACAGAGTGAAGTCACTACCCGAATGAGTGTAGGATACATCCGTACCTTCATTTTCCCGATGTTGAGAACCCTTATATCAACCACACGTATGCTGGAGTCAAATTAAGACCATACAGAGTAGTTCAAGAGGGAGGAACTCACGAACCGTCTGCATCATGATATAGTGCTTGTTCGACATAGACTAATAGTGTAATTATCAGTATTTACTGATGTGAATGCAATCGAGAGTAGCTTACTGGAGAAACACACTAGAGATGATGGAAAATACTGTTAGTTTCGGTCGCCTATTTTTGAAAATCCTGACCGAGTTGGGCGAGCACTAGAGTAACCTGTGTTCAAGTTAAATGATAAAGTGAGGCTAAAAACTGATTATGCGTGTGCTGCTTACAAATATAATAGGCCCGGCAATCTTCCTCCCGCTAACTGAGTGACCATGAGTGGACAAGAAAAGACTTGTATGTTAAGACG
>JBBPTU010000823.1:0-17366 GCA_038094295.1 Tylopilus aff. beelii | reverse complement strand
GAGAACGAGCCTGCAGCTACAGGGATTAAACGCGAGAGAACGGCCATGATCTTATGTTTCGTTTTTGTGGGAATGCTGTTGGTTGAATTACAAGTCTGAAGGTGACGGCAATCCGCAAGTTCCCGAGCAATTTGAGTAAAACGCTCAAAGTACTCCTGATAAACCCTCGACATAGCACGATGCGCTAGGAGGCGACACGACCGAGGGCATGATGATATCGAGTGGACACCTTTACGGTGCCACTAAGCGAGCCCGATACACTCAGGGGTTGCCGTCGGAGTTGGATCTACGGCTGTTTTGCTAGATCGGAGTTCGAATGTTGCCGATAGATGTAAGCGCCATCTTCGTGCCCTCCAAGAGTCGTTACGTGGCTTCACGCGCGAACATTGATGCAGATAGAAGTCGTGCATTCATACAGGTGTTGCGCAATATACTACTCTATAGCAACTTAGCCGACTGCAATATTCCTATCGGGCGCCTCAAGATCTTAAGCTTCGGGACTGTATTTATGACAACGCATTTTAAAGCAGCTCATGACTTACTCGTCGAGAGAGTGTGAGCATCCGGTCCATCTGCGACAAAGGTCTGGGACTTTCCAAACTGGTTGCGTACGCGAGCCTTCGCTAACAAACGTTCATTTCGGGGCTATGCATTGACAGACTCAGGTTCGCGATGCCGCTGAGCATCATGCTAATAGGCTTGCAAATCAAAACAATCGAACACGGACCATCGTCAGACACGCAGGCAGGTGTCTGACAAGGTCGGCAGCATCGGTGGCGTCTGGATTGTTACTGACTTTACGCCAGGCGTCGTAGCTCTACTTGCGTGCAGTTGACTAGTCCTTCCGCTCAGGCATGCAGGACAGGCAACTCCACTCGCATAGGCTGTCGAGTAGCCGGCTTCGCGAGTCGATACTGCAAGATGTCACGCAGCGAACCTCAGGCCTCCGGCTCGGGTTTATCGCTATCATGTTACTCTGTTATTAATATTGCGCGCCCGTGTTGTTCATTCCACAGTTGGCTTTCATGTCATTGTGTCAGGTATGCAAATGTGCGAAGGGTTTAGTATGCCGCATCATCAAAAAAGCTTCCCAGTGACGTTCACCATTCGTTTTCACGACGTTCCAGTGACAGGGTCTGGTGACAAGAGGCTACGTGTAACATCCTTTTCTGGCGACGGACGCCAGTTTTCTATGACAGATGACAAGAGAAAGTTTCACCGGACATCTTGCTCTCGCATAAACACAGATTTCAGGTATAAAAGGTAGTTCATGGAGGGCCCAGTCCTTTAAACTCCCCCCCCCTCCACGGCAAGAGACTGCGTGAAAACAATGCGTCAATTTACTATCACCGCCGTCTTGGCCGCCCTGTTGTGTGCGGTGAGTGTAGCATCGATGCCGCCGTCTACACAGGAGGAAGAAGTGCACCACGGGATTGTACGTCGAGCTCTTGGCTCTCGTCGCTGTCCTCGCGCTGATAATAGACTAATTAGGGGAGGAACTGTGCTGGTCATTCCGGTGAGGCATGCGATGCCGCCGGTCGAATCGTCGTCGTTTCAGTCGATCAATTTGCGTCCAGCTTAAATGGCGTAGTGAGTGCTTTCTCATGATCGATACCAACGCCTTACGTGCTCCCGAAGACCGTGGAGATCAGCGCGGGATATGGGAGCCCGACAACAGCCACGGTCGGTGGTCCGTCCAGTGCTGTCATTGGTAGCGACCTGCGTATGTCAAAGGTTCTCGTTCCAGGCGCTTTCTCATCGACTTTCTAGTCTTGACTGAATCTCTGTTTCGTGAACTCGGTGGAGAACTGGATGGAATACTCCATATTCGATGGCACGCCAACTAAGACCACAGAGCTACGCCATTGGAGATTATCGATTGATATTCAGGCGATCGTTCATCGTATATAGATCTGCTGCACATTTACTCAATCTAAAAAGCGCGTGGGTCGATACGATAGTTGTAGTAGGTTCGCATCACCTTTCCGAGTCCGAGTCTACTCGAAGTTGTTGAGGTTGAAGTCTCCCGATTCTATCGAACAGCTTTGCCTTAGGAAGCCCCGACATCACTTAGACATAATGCCACCGCCAAGCTGAATCTTCGCAGGTCGAAGTTTAAGTAATGCCTACTGCAGTTGTGAGCTGGGTTTGCGAAGATGTAGTAGTGATACATGGGTTTATGGTGGGTTTACGTAGATATAGATACGGTGGTAGGGAACGAGATGATGATGACCTCTATGTATGCAATGCAAAACGATGTCTAGAATGTGCCATTCCTGCGGGAAAGAGACGGGGAATGTGAACGCGGCGTAGTGGAAGATCTGTTGCACCCGCCTGAGCTACGCCTGCTTGCTCAGATCGAGGGACGTTCCTTGTCGATCAGTTTAGCAAAGGTAACACTTTTCCCAAGTCACATCCTCAACCTCGAGTCGCTCCGCAACGTAGAGCATGAGGATTTCATATCGACAGAGTGTCTTTCCACCGCTCGGTGACGGCTTGACCTTTGAAGACCTCGTGCAGAACCTCCTTCACGTCCTCTACATATACAAAGCGGATTCCGGTCTTGACGCTCTCAGGAACATTTTCTTCAATGTCAGCTCGGTTCGCAGCAGGTGCAAGGATCGTCTGGATTCCGGCTCTGTGGGCCGCGAGGATCTTTTCCTTCAGCCCACCCACGGGGAGTACCTGGCCTACCAGCGAGATTTCGCCGGTCATCGCTGCCGGAGGGTAACACACGTCAGAAATAGCTACCTCTCAAGCAAACAAACACATACCAATGTCAGGGCTTATCTGCGTCTTCGTAAAGAGTGAAACAAAGGCGGACAAGATAGCAGTCCCAGCACTGGGGCCTTCCTTACCAATGCTTCCCTCGGGCATGTGCACATGAATGTCGCGATCGGTCAAGAATTGCTCGTCCGGGGATGCGGTTATTCCGAGTTCATATGCGTGTGCTTTGACCCAGCTGAGACCGATCTGAGCGCTTTCCCGTATGACCTCGCCAAGTTTCCCAGTCAATTGCAGATTGCCTTTTCCAGGCATGCTCTAAAGTTTTGCATGAGCTCCGGTTGCTGCGGTGATATTAACCAAATACTTACTGTGGCTTCGACCGGCATGACAGCACCTGACCCGTTTCCCAAGTAGCCTAGACCCGTACTAACGCCGGGCGGCGGAGGACTGACATACATCCTGTCCTTGTGGTACACGGGAGGACCAACATAATCCTTTAAATTTTCTGGGATGATCCTTACGTGAATACTGTCCGGGACTTTGAGTGGCTGGCGCTCTAGGGTTGTTACGGTTTTGCTCTCCGATGATTCATGGGCCGATATCCCAGTGGAGGGTTCACTCGGTTCGTTCGGTTGTGGCTCCTGAGACTCTACGGTCCGTGACTCAACGTTAGATACTTTGGGGCTTGCTGTCGGCTCCGGGAACACGTCCTCGCCGAGGTCTAGAATTAGCTTGAGCGCTGCTTTCCGGTAAATCTACGAAAGCAAGGATTAGACAAAGCACGAAGGTCCCTCATGAATCATACCTTGTCAATGTGCTTCTTCAAGTTTCGCACACCACTTTCGCGGCAGTAATACTTGATAAGCACATCTACGGTAGACGGGTCGAGAAGCACGTCTGCGTCTTTCAAGCCAGAGGCTTCCTTTGCTTGAGGACCGAGGTATTTCTCTGCAATGACACATTTCTCCTCCGACACGTAGCCGCTAACTTCGAGGACCTCCATTCGATCAAGTAAAGGGGCAGGTATAGTATCCAAAGTATTTGCTAACATGGAAATTCTATCAGTAGTCAAACGAATGAAATGAGGTAGCTGCTCACCCGTACAAACAAAAAGAACACGCGAGAGATCGACGGGAACATCCATGCTTGGTAATTCAGGTCAGCTCACCGCAGAACCTCAGAAAAGAAAACCAATACGTACTAATGGTCTAGGAATCCATTATTCTGTTCTGGATCCAGCATTTCTAAGAGTGCGCTGGCGGGATCCCCATTGATCCCTCTTCCAATCTTGTCCACCTCATCGATTAGTACTAACGGATTCTCCGTGCCAACTCTCTTCAAGGCTTGGATGATCTTCCCAGGAAGCGCACCTACGTACGTCCTCCGGTGCCCTTTGATCTCAGCGACATCAGTTAAGCCACCGACCGAGAATCGGAAGAATTGTCTGTTCAGGGCGCGTGCAATAGATTTGCCGATAGAGGTCTTTCCGACACCAGGAGGGCCAACCAAGCAAATGATCTTCCCTTCAACGGTTCCACGGAGCTTACCAACCGCTAGAAACTCCAGAATACGATCCTTGACATCCTTTAAACCATAATGATCTTCGTCGAGGACCTTCTGAGCGTGAGAGATAGAATAATTCTCCGGAGAATGCTGACCCCAAGGGATCTGGAAAAAGAATGAACATTTGAACGTGGCCGAAGAGTGAAAGACTAACCTGGGTAAGCCATTCGAGATAATTGCGGGTCACGTTCGCCTCCGATGCCGCGGGTTCCAAACCCATAAGTTTGTTCAACTCTTCATCGAAGACTTTCCGAACACCATCAGGCATTTTCAACGAAGCAGCTCTCTCCTTGAACTTCTCAATAAGCTTATCTTTCCCGTCTGACTCCATGCCAAGTTCCTTCTTAATGCCCTTTAGTTGTTCCATCAGATAGTACTCGCGTTGCCTTTTGGCAATCTTGCTATCGACGTCTCGAGAGAGCTTGCTCTGCAACTGCGCATTAATGAGCTCCTTCTTGAGCACCAGGAGTGCTTTGCGCAGACGGTCTTCCACAACAAGACTCTCCAGGACATCTTGAAGCTCGCCAACATCTCCACTTGACACAGCCGCGGCGAAATCTGCAAGTTTGTCGGGCTCGTCGAACACATTTGATGCGACTTGGTTAATCGAAAAGTTGGTAATTTGGTCGCGGAAGAGCGGGTTAAGCTGAGCGATGTCCTTGAACACAGACACGATTTCTGACATAAAGGCACGGATATACTGGTCGTCCTTGTTATAGGGCTGTGTGACGAGGTTGTCGACCTGAACGATCGAAATGGCGTGATTATGCAGGAAAGACGTCTGTATCGGACCTGTTGCAACACGAGCATCAAAACCTGCGTCACAAAACGCATTCTCAATGCCTACCAGGGGGAATCTTGGAGACCTCGACCTCAGCTACACCCGGGGATGGTGGCGGTGGCGGCGTCTCTGGTGGAGTAACAGTTTGAGCATCTTCTGGCGCAACCTTGGCGAGAGATGGATGTTCTCCAGCTTTGAGTAGCTCCGCAATCTTTATTCGCCGATGAGGATACAAGACAGCCGTAAGACCTTCTTCCTTTTCTTCGCCTGAACCTGAGTTTGCGGAAAATACGCTCGTAATCTGAGCAAAGACTCCAACAGGGTGCACCGAATTGACATCTGTTATGACGTCGCTGTCCGTATTCTCGTCCTTGAGGAGGAAAGCACCGAGGTAAGGTTGTCCACGCTTCATCATCTCCTTAATTGCACCAACGACTGCCGGGTTCCGAACGACAACAGCCTTGTAAAAACCGGGAAAGAGAGGACGTCGAGCAATAGGGAGAGCAAGAACATGTGGATATACTTCCGGTACGGACTGTTTGGCTATCGAACTCGGGGTGGGAGTCCGCTGAGGTGGCGGAGGTTGGGAATCGGCTGGGTCGCTGCTGTCTCCATTAGAAGAGGAGGGAGGTGAGCTAGCAGAGGAACCGGCAGGACCTTCGTCCTGCGAGCTTTCCATACGGGCGTGGTCACCGTTATTGCCCTCCGACTCGGTTGTTTCGGACTCCTCCGGCTCTGCAACGTCATTGGGATCGTCTGCCTTGTTGTTCGACCTACGTGGATAGTACAGGAGTGGCGAAGACCGCGCGGAGGAGAATCCCGAGGAAGTGAAAGACCGCTGACCGCCTATTCGGTTTGCAGTCAAAGAGACTGGTAAGACTGCAAGTCGTGATGGAACCGCGCGCAGTGGGGCTGGCTGTCTGGCCGTCACGCACCACGCGGCACTGGCACGAAAACTACGTGCAAAGGGCATCGGAAGGCGGACAACCTCCACACCCTGCTAGTTGGAAGACTTGCGCGTCAGCTGGCTTGGGTTTGTGAACACGTCCAAGTCTCAACGCAAAATGTGCACCCGACACGATGACTCAGCAACACTTTTCCCACTCACGCTCCGGCAGGACCTTTGGGTCGATGGGGCCATCATGATAAAACATCCATCATTATAACGCAAAGCGGTTTGAGTTTGAAGAAAATTTCCCTTCCTTTCCGTTCCGAAGGACATTTGCGATGCCGAGCTTGCTGCGATCAGTGCAAGCATCTCTAGCTCATCAGACCGGTTTCATAATTATCATAAATCGAGGGTTCATTAATCCAGGATATCACCGCCCGTCGGCCTTATTCTCCTTGCACTCGTAGGTAGCTTCCAGGAATTCCGTACGTTCCGGTCTCATAGAGACTTTCGAGGCCGGCAGCAGGGAGGTAGATTCTACCTCCAGCATCACTCGACCCAAATGTACAGCGACAACACGTTTGGCTGAGTGATGATTCGGTCTCTCCCGTTTGTTTTCAACAGTTCGTCTCGCGTTCATTTAGCGACCGTCGGACAGATCTTTACATCCTCTTATTTGTTGCATCAATGGTCTTGATTATCTTTCTCTCATGATGGGGGTTTCTGCACTCCAAATGCGGGATTCAGCAGGAAAATCCAATCTTACGAACGTTGCTACGGTCTCGTCAGATTCCGAATTCACAAACAGTCAGGCGAATGAAATAAGCCGGAAAGCTTGCAAACTAGATTCCGGATTCGTGCTGCGCAAGAGGAAGCCTCGCTAGCTTCAATTGCAGCCTCGTAGCATGTTGCACGGAGGTTTTACATAATTTCGATCCGCAAAAAGCCGGTTCCGAATAACTACGCCGATAAGAGACTGAAGTCGGTCACTTAGTGTCTCCTTACCATCGCCCATTCAGCCGACCAGGATGGCAGAAATTCACGACCAGTTCGACACTATCCTGATTTTGGATTTTGGGTCGCAGGTCTGAAATGTTTTCCTCTTCTATTTTGGTGACAGCACGCCAATCTTCGATTTTTCCTCATTGCCTTCCAGTACAGCCATCTCATAACCAGGAGATGTCGTGAGTTGAAGGTCTATGCCGAATTGATGCCATGCACGACGCTCCTCAAGGACGTCCATTTCAAGCCTAAAGGTTTGCTTGATCATCCTTCTTGGCCACCCTGCAAATGACTCATCAGGTATTCGACATAGGCATCATTCTCTCAGGATCACCCTACTCGGTGTATGATTCCGACGCGCCGCATGCCGATCCCGCGATCTTCGAACTGGGCGTCCCGATCCTCGGCATCTGCTATGGTTTGCAGGTTCGTCTTCGCATGGAAACATGGATACCTCGTTTATCGTATCCGCGATGCCCGACAGGAAATCGCCTGGAACTTCAAAGGTCAAATCGCAATATGTGATCATCGCGAATACGGGCATGCGTCTGTTCAGATAACACGATTTGGGCAAGGCTCCGTCGACGCACTCTTCAAAGATTTGGGGGATGAAATGCAGGTGCATATTTCTCGTGAATAAACGTTTCCCTGTAGTCAACTGAGGTTTCGCCCGCCAGGTCTGGATGTCCCACGGAGATCAACTCCAGGACCTTCCACAGGACTTCCATGTCATTGGCCGGACAGAGACTGCCCCGTTTGCTGCGATCGCCCACAACACGAAGTCGATCTACGGTATCCAGTTCCACCCTGAAGTCACGCATAGTCTAAGGGGAAAGGATGTGATATCTCGCTTTATCGTCAACATTTGTGGGTGCAGAGCGCACTGGACAATGGTCAGCTTCGTTTTATCCCCAGAATACCTTTCTTTGACAACGTGCAATTTAAGGAAGAGTTCATTGGAAAAGAGATATCACGCATAAGAGACATATGTGGACCCAAAGGACGCGTCATTGGTGCAGTTAGCGGTGGTGTAGACAGCACTGTCGCTGCCAAGCTCATGCATGAAGCTATCGGTGACCGGTAGGTGGCTATCCTCAGCTCTCGCAGATAGACGAATGAGTCAACGTTGTGAGTGATAGATTTACTGACTTGTTGTTTGGACTGTTAGGTTTCATGCCATCATGGTAGACAATGGTGTCCTCCGTCTTGACGAAGCTAAGCAAGTTCATGAAATGCTCAACAAAGATCTTGGTGTCAACCTCACAGTCGTTGACGCGTCCGATCTTTTTCTCTCACGTCTTGATGGCGTCGAAGATCCAGAGCAGAAGCGCAAGATAATCGGAAACACTTTCATCCACGTTTTCGAAGCAGAAGCGGCCAAGATCGAAGCTGCGGCAGAGGAGGAGGAAAAACAGGGGGCTGAAAAGAAGGGCTTGGTCGAATGGCTGTTACAGGGCACTCTATACCCAGACGTCATTGAGAGTATCAGTTTCAAGGGCCCGAGCGCTACGATCAAGACACACCATAACGTTGGTGGGTTACTGAAGGATATGAAACTGAAGCTCATTGAACCACTACGCGAGCTGTTCAAGGGTGAGTCTATATCAGTTAACTAAGAAGTGGCCATACATAATTCATTGTAGATGAAGTTCGTGCGTTGGGTCGGTTGCTGTCGATCCCCGCACCTCTTGTTCAACGCCACCCTTTCCCTGGGCCCGGTCTTGCCATCCGGATCCTCGGTCCCATCACTCGCGAGCAGGTGAAGACCCTGCAACAAGCCGACAACATTTACATCGAGGAGATTCGCAGAGCAAACCTGTACAACCACATCAGCCAGGCATTCGCCGTTCTCCTCCCCGTCAAAGCGGTCGGGGTCATGGGGGACAAGCGTACATATGAACAAGTAAGTCTTCTACCTGTCTCACCCAGCGTCTGTCCATGCGTGTTCTGATCTTCTAAATCAAGGTGATTGCGCTGCGTGCGGTGCAAACGGAGGATTTCATGACAGCTGATTGGTGCGTTTATCTTCGTTGATCGCAATCAAAGCTTTGATGCGAAATGGGGCTTTGTGTTTGCGTTTAGGTATGTCTTTCCAGCCGAGGTCCTGAGGCGGATCTCGTCGCGTATTACGAACGAGGTAAAGGGCGTAAACCGTGTCACCTACGACATCTCTTCGAAGCCTCCTGCAACGGTCGAGTGGTTGTGAAGGTGGCGATCGGAGCAAATATGTGGAGTGATGTACAATGGTTAGCGTGTAGCCTATGCACGCGCGATACCAGGAAGACAGTCGTCGGAATTTGGTGACAAGTAGACAACCTTCAGTCACCTGCGGCAGGCGTGGAATAAGGAACGATGATCGCTTCGTGGTAATCGCTACTGCGTGTGACCTGGAAGCTTCGCCCACATTTCCCTGGACTCACAAAGCGATATCCATAAACTAAACTACAGAGAGCCAGGAACGGTTCTGCCTATTCAGTATATGATCCTCAAAGCTCCGATGATGCGATCTCCGAACATACCACTGGCCTGAGCGTGTCTGTCGACGATTTTGGGCTCGCGACGTCAATTTACATACCCTCGCGCTCCCACGTGATGTCAATGCGTCTCCATGCAGCGCCGCACCCAAGGTACTTCAGCGTCGACAATTTAATTCTCGCAACTCATTTGACCTATTTTCTCTCGAAGAATTTCCTTCACCTTCAACGGGAGGTGATCACGAGGCCATGAAGTCAGCCCAGAGTGCCGCCATCTCCGCGAACGAAAAAGTCTTTCCGGTCTTTGTAAATAAACTTGCCTCCAAGGACGCTAAAGAATTTGCCGGCACCGCTCGCAAACTCATTGTTTGGTTGAAGTCAGAGAAGGCGTACTATCCGGCTGCTCGCCCCAGGGTAAGAAGCTACCTCACCCCCCCAGTTGCACGTGATACCAATCGACCACATCCTCTAGATCATCGAGCTTCTCGAGGTGGGATATCATCCTTCCCCGAGATTAGTACCGAATATCTACTGGCATCCAGATTGCGCTTTCCGCTTTCACGGATACATTTGCGCACCACCCGGCATTCGCAGAATTTGCGGACCTGTTGAATCGACTTATCCAGACAGTCATTCCCTTCAAGAACCTGTTTTCCGAGCATGAGCTCCAGTGTCGGTGTATTCCAATTCTATTTCAGTCCGCCTCCAGTTGATCATCCCGTCGTAGCGAGACTGCAGCGAGTTATCGCCGATGCCGAGCGGGCCATTTCTACAATTGCCAAGAGGATCACCCAAGACAAAGCTGTTCCTCAAGGAGTGGCAATCACCGAGTAAGTAAGTCCTCTTTCGCAACTCCTGATCAAGCGGATTCACACTGTAATTTCATTCCATCCAGCACTCCGCCTCTAACCATCACTTCGCCTGTCAATATCCAGCCACAGTCGATAACTCACCCTGTGATCCCGCGTTTACCTAGTCCTCGAAAGCCAAGCTTGCAGCTTCAACCCCCTTCAGTACCGAGCGCTGTCAAAACCATTTCCGATGACTTCGTTCATGTTGGTTCCCCTCAAATGCGAAATCCAACGCCCAGACTAAGTGAGGCATTCCTCACTTCCCCTGTTATCGGTAGCCCACGCGAAACCGGCGGAAACATCTCCCCATCCGTGTCATTCAAGCCTCAGCCCAAACGTGCACGTAAAGCTGAGCTTTCGGAAGATTTGATCGCCCGCGATCTTGATTGGTTCAGAGCTAACCAGACGTCTGCCCCGGTTAACGAGGCATCGTCTCAGGTTGTTGAATCCTCTTCGGTATTGTCACCTGACATCCCTTATTCTCCCGGACGGCCCCCTTCACCAAAGAGGAAGACAACTCGCATGGTGCCATGCCGTCGCTTACCTCGGCGTATTTCCTTGGATGTTCAGACTACGGATTTTGCTCCACTGCATTTCGAGCCTCCGGTAGAGGGAACGGAATATCTTGGGAACGCTCATGCTTCCGTCGAGAACGTGAATGGGGCACAGCCATCCTTGGATGGGATGCGGCTTGACGCCCGATCCGCGGCAACACCGGACCTCCATGGCATGCAGGAAGTTTTGCCACAAGAAGAGTCGCCAAACCTGCATCCAGTGGCTGCATCGTTCGAGGAACCCTCTATTAAGCCAGGGACGCCCCTGATGGACCAACCGTCTTCTTCGGCCCAGGCTACGCTACTCAATAGCGAATCTACTTTACTCCCTGCTCCATCCACGCCACTTTTGGGAACCACGCTGCATCAGACAGCGTCGGTGGGTATCTCCCCTTCAGCTATAGGCGATGGAATCCCGTCAGAACCCCTCCACAAATCGGAATCCGCACCCACCTCACCGCAACTTCCCCGAATGTTGCAACTTCAAACTCCAGTGCTCCCACCACCTGTGGTTGCCTGGGAGCCGCCTCTAGACTTGAACTTTGATATCTCGCGAATATCGCCCGGTGATCCCCAGCAATCGATGATGGACACAGACCGACGCAGATTTGATGGACAGATGACTGTGATCTTAAGCACGCGGGGGAAACCATTCACTCATGGTCATAAGATCGATTTCAGTCTGGAGGACAGTGTTTTTGCGGAGATAGCGAAGTGGGTGAACAGGAGATTTAGGCCAGCGTACGTGGCAACCGATCCAAGTGTTGCATGGACCTGACGTATTGTCGAGACAGAGAAGCGCCTCATGGAGTCTGCATCTCATTAGCATGTTATGAACTCGCAGGGTTCTTCGACAAGATCAAGCCAGAGAGCGGTAAACCCAACCTCGAAACGTTGACATCACAATCACCGTGCTCGTGGCCGCACTCAAATCGATTGTCCCTGCGCATTAACGAGGACAAGAGGCCTACCGTCATCTCACTCGCACCTCCACTCTTCGTACGTGTTCTAGATTATCTTCGTTGTGCGATAGTCACGTCCTTGCAGCTGAACCCTGATCGATGTGTCGACGTTTCATCGTTGTTGAAGCCGGGAAATAATACGCTGGAGATCATGCAGCAAGGCGATCTCTCCGAGTATTTATTCGTCCTCCATGCACATCATCCGACACGAGCGCAGCTGTCCGAGCTCGATGTTGTGAAGGTCGTCGACGAACGCTGGAAGTTGTTTCTGAGTGCATTGTCAGCACAGGTCGGGTCGGGAAAAATGCTTGGAACCACTCCTGCAGGTGCTGTTGGAGTGTTCTGACACTCGTGGTTTCGCTGCGCGGTTGCCATTCTGTATTTGTGAACGGGAGAAGTGGAAGGCGAGCTGTCATGGGCTGATTGTTCGGCGTTTTCGTGATGGGATCAGTCGTACCCAGCTTGATTTATTAGTCGACGAGTACGGTTTTGTTAGTCTAAGAGGTTTGGTGTAAAACATGGCCGCGCCACAGACGCGTCGTAGATGGTCACTTGATCTCGTTCCACGATGACGACGAAAAAAGCCAGAGACTTTCTCGACAAGGAGCTTTTCGTCAAGCACGACATCGTACGCTCGTCTCCACACCACACGACGTCCTCTCACCACCCTTCAGGTCACCTTCAGGTCGCTCAGTCGCCAACTCGGGATTCACGTCAACGATGCCAAGAAGTGAGCGGACTCGCCGTCTGAATTGTGTCCCCGTTCTCTGGGTTGATCCACGTAAAAAGCGAGCTGCAAATCTACTACGACGCCGTGCGCGGCACGGACGCGCCAGCCGTCCCCACGTACCTCGTCTCTGGAGAGGTACCGGCGCTGACAGTCGACCAGTTCTCGGCAACGCAGCAATCCGAGTCTGCCATGGATTTGGACCTCGAGTTTGAGGAGGACAGGGTGGAGACGGAGGTGGTACACCAGACCAAGGTGCTGCTAGTGGACGCACGTGTGCTCGACGGTACGTCTTCGACCCATGTCGACTCCCACCCGTTCTGATTCTCGGTCTAGAGGCAAAGGCTCAGTTTTCGCGCATATATTCGGTCCATATATACAGCCTATCTCCGTCGCGGTTCCGAGTGCGTACGCTATCAACGCCTCTGACAGGTTGACCGATGATGTGCAGGATGCGGGGCTCGTGTGTACTCCAAGTCTTAAAGTCCACGAAGTGGACGCCAAAGGTGGCCCAGAATTCTTATCTGTTGTTGGAAAGATCACTGGTCCTCACGTAAAGGTTGGTAGGTTCGCGGGCGTCCTGTTAAACTCTTCCCTCATGAATGCTCTTGTAGCTCAGGGCTGGAGCAGTCACCCAGAGTGCTGCATCTTCCTCCAAATCCACCTTGGATATACCTACTAAGGTGGTACCAAAGCCCCCTGTAAAGGCAGAGCCTCAGACAACCAAAAGCAACCTGAAGGCACCTTCCGGGACGAAAGAACTAGCTTCCAAAGCGGCGTCGCTGTCAAGAATAGAATCCAAAGATAAACCGAAGCCTTCTGGAAAGCTAGACTGGAGTAAGGCAAAGACCAAAGAAAAAGAACCGGTTGCGGAAAGGACTAAGGAAGAAAAGAAACCCAAGGTAGAGCCTGATTCTCCTACTGCCCGCGGCATCTTGAGTGGCAACGCACAGAAGGTATTCCTTGTGCCCTCCTGTGTGAAGGATTTGACTGAATCATGATCAGCGAGGGATGAAGAGAAAAACGACTGTCGATAGCGCGCTAGAGTCTGAATCCGAGTCGTCATCTGCGAAAGACAAACCGAGAGCGGTCGCCAGTTCATCCGTCAAGAAAGGGGTGCTATACTCGGATGATGATGGTGATGATAACGATGTCCGTATGTTGGGGCAACGACGCTTGAAAAGAAAGAGTACTACCGTGACATCAGATTCCGAGATGAGTCTGCGAGCTATGATGGACATCGACGACGGTATGTTCTTTTGCTTACCACCCTGCCGCCGTAATCACTCAAGTACGTAGAACAAGTCGAACGCGTATCTAGAGTCAGCAGGGTCCTTCCAAAACGTGAGGAGGAGGAAGAGTCAGAAGAAGAAAATGAACTTGAGACTCAAATGACTGCCCCCCCTGCCACCACTGAAGAAGAGGAGTCTGATCACGTACCAGTCGTACCGAAGAGGAGGAAACCACGAAAGGTCGTTCCAGTTGGCCGTAATGGACTAAAGAAACGACGTGTCCTCAAAAGTCGGACCACGACGGATGCAAAGGGGTACATGCGTAAGTGGCTTTGCTAAAGTTCACGAGGGAAGTCGCTTTAAAGTGTATCGTAGAAACGGAAGACTATTCCTCGTACGAGTCTGTTGATGAAGAAGGGGAAGAGACGAAGCCCAAGCCTAAGGCGAAAGCGAAAGCGAAGGAAACGAAGAAAATCTCGGAGTCCACTGACAAAGCTGAGGCGAAACCAAAGGCGGTCAAGGAAGAGGGTGTTGTGAAGCCCAAAGCAAAGCAGCCCACAAAGTCCCGAGGAGGGGCTCCAGGTCGAGGCGGGTTATTGCACTTCTTTGGTCCAGAGAGAGCCAAGAAATGAAGTGCGATGTAGTGTTCCTGGTATCTACTCAGCTTTGTCGTAGAGGCCGAAGTGGACAACTGGGAAACATTTGTGATGCTCCTGTCACACCTGTCGGTTCAGTGGTCTAATGGTTATGATTTCTGTCTCACACACAGAAGGTTCCCAGTTCGATCCTGGGCTGAACCACACTTTTTGCCTTTCTTGAAAAGTTGTTGGCTACGTCGTCCAGTTATACCATCGACCTTTTTCTCAACCGATCACTGGAAAAGATATTTCTAACGTGTGTACACCAGTAGGAGGAACGAAAGAGTATATTAGACGAGTCTGATTCTACACCCCTGTCAGGTCTGCGGCGGATTGGATGTCGAGCGCAGCATTCCAGATGCGTTCACGGTTACGCATCGACCCAGATTGCACACATCGCAAGACATACGCCCAGTCTAAACCAGTAGGAAAACCCAAACTTAGTTGAAAGTTTGCACTCCACCACGACGCAAGGAAGACTTGAGGGATCATGGTCGATAAATACTCCATGTCAGCAACTTTCCTTGGCGTTTGTGTCGATACAGGGATCCACCAGGGTGCGTTATTATAAAGCCAATCGCATGCAAGGTAGTCATTCCCAAGGATCCCATTGCGCAGCAACCGCGAAGAGCTTGCAAGATTAATGAGCGATGGGAGCGGCAACGATGAAATGATGCGTATTAGCACGTCGGAGGGGAGGCTCTCAATCGCAGAACGACTCTCGGATGGAGGTGCTTTGGGGAGCGTGGGTATAGAGTCAAGCTTTGTCGAAGAAACTGGGAAGCTGCCAGCACAAGTCAGAATCGTCCTAATGAATCAACGCGGATGAAATATCGCACCGATCGGGGGCCATCCAGAGCCAGAAGCACCCTTCGTGAACCAACCGTTGTTTCACGACCTCTTCGTCTCCAATTTCTTCGAGGTCAGACAGTTGTTCTTGTGTAAACCCTTCGAACTCTTCGGGGAATTGCTCCCAGTGGCCCGGGCCCGTGATCACTCCGTAGTCGACACCTTCAAGGTGATCTGAACGTCCCGCTTTCTCGAAGCCTTGTTTCATTGCGAGACGCCACAACCTCAGTGGCGTCATCCGGCCGCCCGTAGCGAGTGCCATGATATCGAGGGCGTACGTTTGTACCATCAACGCATAGCCATACGACACCACGTAATTCTGATCTGGCTCGTTTGGCGGGGCCACTGGGGGACCATCCACGAAGCCAAATTCCCATGAGTCCCCCATAACACAGTGTGGTACAACACGGACGTCTGTCTCTGGATCCGGGTGGAAATCGTGAAGGGCATCGGAAAGGAAGTCTTCCTGCCAGTATGGCCGACCAGAAGAATCGACTGGCGCGACGACGCACAGATCATCTTGAGAACAGAGCTCGTGTTGGTCTGCAAGAGATTCTATCGCCCTCGTGACGACGGGCCCGCGAGGGCTTAGGTAGCGCAGATTGCTAGCGATTTCTGGGGTACAACCCGATATCTTAGATCACGTTGATGCGTAAGCTAACGATGGCCTATCCCGTGAACGATCGAACTTACGATGCAGTACACGGTCACCTTCCCCATGATCCGTGAAAATACGGCGTTTGTGTTGGATCGATCTTCAGACGCTAGGGACTGTGTTGTGTCAAACTGACTGTCACGATCATGCTTGCCAGATTAGTTCACGACAATATAGGATCGGTTGAACGTAACAAAGTTACGTTATACCGGAGTCGGGACTCGGATGACGTAGCGGCGTTTGGCCTACCCTAGTACCCACGAACGGAGAACATTGCTCGTCGATGCCCCCCTGGGAGGAACGCCATGTCAGGCCTTTCTGCAACATGACGCAGCTTCGCTTTGCAGTGCTCCAAGACGAGACGACCTTTAGTAGATGATTTCTAGGAGTCCATGGATGACGCAGAATGGAGAGATGTGCAGTCGAACGGAAAACCTTTCAGACGATTTACGGATCGTCCCTCGTATTAGGTCAATGTTTGGACTATGAGAGACGGAAAGGAGTGGGTAGACCAGAGACTTGATTGGTCAAAGTCACACCCCGTAGTTGCATTTCAGGAAGACATTTAGTGGGTCATTGATGAGATATGTATATTAGTACCCAATGTTCTCCTGATAGAATATCAGCTGTATCGGATCACCGTCGGATATGCACCAAGATTGCAGAATTTAGTGATACAATAGTGCAATTGGGGTTCCCATACATGATTGTAGGGTTGCAGCGTACACGTTTGTCTACAAACCCAGCTGTGGGGGTATTTAACAGTATCGTCAACACCGTGCAAAGATTGCCAAATAAACTTATTATACAGCTGCACTTTTATGCAGTCTTGCCAGGTTTGCATTCGACCTTGTGGTCCGACCAAGCCAACTTTTGGCAACTCGTGTCACAATACCTGAACAACCACGACAATCAGCACTCAGCCATGTCTACACAAAAGATGTCACGCTTACCTTGCCTTCTCGCACCCCCCACATTTGCGCAACACTGCGCTTGGATTCCCGCACCAGGAGCACCTGTACAACCCTATCGAGCTACTTTTCGATTGCTTGGGGTGGGGCAATGCCTCTGATTGTTCATCAGCTTTATTCTCGTCCTGGACGTCTTCTAGCCACGCCGCGAGTCGATCTTCGGCCTTGTCCCGCGAAAGGATATATTCATCGATGCCATAGGTATCAAGCCGCGCAACGACCGATCCCCATTTCTTGGTTGCAATGATATAGCGGGAAGAAATATGCTCGTGGGCAAAGCGAAGTTGTGATTTGGATCCAACCATGCCGAACTCTGCGAAGAACTCGTCAGAGATCTTGAGCGAGTCATTATGTTCCTGTACAGGGGACGTGTGAGCTGTCATCGAGGGAGAAACGGCCATTGGAAGTACCTTGAGTTCCTGCAGATCAGCTGAAAGTTCTGGGCCTTTCTCGACGAGCGTTAGTAACATGTACCAGAGCAAGATGCTCCT
>JBBPTU010000822.1:0-11101 GCA_038094295.1 Tylopilus aff. beelii | reverse complement strand
GGATTCGGTTTGGGCATACCATGCTCGCACGTTTTAGCAAACGCGATCGCATTTCCGCCGACGCCACAAAACGCATCGAGGATGGTATCGCACCGACACCGTTCGGCGATTTGGGTTGCGATAAGCTCTGGAGTGACGCTGTACCATCCTTCCTCGTCCAGCAAGCATCCTTGGTCGTAGAGGCTGAAATAGCGCTTTCGCTGAGAGAAGTCTGGGTGGAATGTTAGAGTGTTCTCGACCGATACAAGGGCCACCGTACATTTTTGCAGGTGCTCGGGGACCTCTGAGGCCGTCTTGTAATGCGGTACGAGTCCAGTCACATCGAGTACGTGCCGAGGCGAACCCAGTGATTCGGCTTGAGGGGTGTTGTCAGCAGACGTGGCCGAGCTATCGGCGACTTTGGTAGACGAATCTGATGCCGGGCTCTGCTGGAAGGCTTGTTTCGCAAAGCGGGACAGTCCCGACAAGTTCTTGGTTCGTTTACCCATACATACGCGTACTAGGTGCAGTTGGTTGTCTGTGCGGAGTTACAACTTGATGTTGACTGCTGCCACGCACGCGAGCATTACCATCGAACGTTCTCGGTCCCCTGCTCAGCCAGACACTATGTCTGGGTTCTCGGAAGACTCTAGCCGCGCTGGCTCAACAGCTCGTCGTTCGGTCCATTTCGGGCTGCAGTCGAGTTCAAATTCAGTTGGGATTGATACGCGTCCGAATCGCTTTGGATGGTCTACTTTCCAACGCGGCGGGACAACAACGTCCATTCTAAATGGGACCGACCGTAACTGGGACTTCGTACCGGGTATAAATGGCAGACGTTGAACTGCGAAATAGCTCATCCCAACAGCCAACCCCGAGCCCGGCGATCCCTCAAGTCCACCTCGATTCTCGACGCATTCAAGATGTACGCGCCCTCGTTGACGTCTCTTCTTCTTATTTTCTCTGCCATCCGTTCTTTGGAGGCGGTCTCCCTCGGCTCTAGATCTGGTTCTCGAGTACGGGGCACGCGGTCTAACGACACCGATTCTCCACGTATCATCGACGCTACGGACGGCCATCTTGAGATTTCAAACCAGGTGATTGCCCCCGATGGGTTTTCTCGAAAGTTGGTCTCTCTCTTTAGCAACATATCGTGTTCTTGACACGCGTCCCTAGAGCTACGTTAGCTGGTGGTACCTTCCCTGGCCCCATCATCAAGGCGCAGAAGGTTTGTTTCCCACTTCTTCCGTGCACTGTAATGAAGGATGACGCTTTCGCAAACAGGGTCGTGACTTCTCTATCAATGTCGTCAACAATCTGAATGATTCATCCATGGAGCTGACGACGACAATCGTAAGCTCACCCTACGTTTACTCCTTCCTCCTTTTGTGATGGACCTCGTCTTTAGCATTGGCACGGGCTCTTCCAGAATAGATCCAATTGGGCAGATGGCGTTTCTTTCGTCACTCAATGCCCGATCGAGGCTGGCCAAAGCTTTCAGTATCAGTTCAACGCTCAGGACCAGACGGGCACCTATTGGTACCACTCTCATCACGAATTGCAATATTGCGATGGACTTCGGGGCCCGTTGATCATCTATGATCCTAATGATCCTCATGCTCATCTCTACGACGTTGATGATGGTTTGTCTACGTTATCACTCATCTGGCACGTTCGTGTAGCTGATCATACCTACACAGAGAACACGGTCATTACAATTGCTGACTGGTGAGTTTGACGAGTGATCTTAATCGTAATAATTTTGAACGACACACGTAGGTGGCATATACCTGCCAACCAGATCGCATCGCCCTACACTCCCAACGCGACTACTATCAACGGGAAAGGACGCTATTCAGGAGGGCCAAAAACACCTCTTTCGGTCACCAACGTCGAGCAAGGTAAACGCTATCGCTTCCGTATCATCGGTGCAAACTGCGACGCATGGCATAACTTCACCATCGACGGCCATCGAATGACAATCATCGAAGCTGATGGCGTCGAGGTCGTTCCACAGACGGTGGACTGGCTCCAGATCCTTGCAGGGCAGCGATACTCCGTCGTCGTTGCCGCTGATCAACCAATAGATAATTACTGGATTCGCGCGTTACCAAACCATGGAAACGACACATTCATCGACGGGCAGAACTCGGCGATACTGCGTTACGCTGGCGCGCCGACACGGGAACCTACGACGAATCAAACTCAAGCCACCGCACATTTTGAGGAAAATCGACTCGTTCCTCTCGATAACTCTCCTTCTCCCGGTATCCCTGAACTGGGGAAAGCCGACGTTGTCCTGTCTCTTGTCCCTGGATCCTACAATGAAACCTTTAGCATCAACGGCGTTCCCTTCATGCCTCCTCCTGCGCCTGTTCTCCTTCAAATGCTCAGTGGCGCTCGTCATCCTTCAGAGTTACTTCCCAGTGGCAGCGTATATGAACTACCTAGGAACAAGGTCATAGAGATTAACATGCCCGCTAACGATCTCACACCTGGAGGTGCTCTTGGTAGTCCGGTTAGTGATCGCTGACAATGCATTTATCTTATCGGCTGAGATCAATCGTACAGCACGGCATCCATCTTCACGGCGTAAGCGTTTTTTTCTCATTGACGGCGTAGCTTTACCGCTGGTTTGCAGCATAATTTCCACGTGATTCGCACAGCTACGAACAGCACGCCGAATTTCGTAAATCCTCTGAAGCGGGATACCGTCTCAATGGGCTCGGAAGCACAGAAATCTAACATTACGATCCGCTTTGTTACCGACAATCCTGGACCCTGGATACTACACTGGTATGTCGCAATTACCGAGGCTCCTCTGATTAGTCTAAAATTTCTAAGCCATATTGATTTCCACATGATCAAGTATGTTTCCTCAATGATAAGCCCGTTCGTGCACTGACTCGTGATTTAGTGGTTTTGCTGTGGTTCTGGCTGAGGCACCCGAGAGGGCCGCCGTGCAGCAAAACAATGTTTTGCCGAGTGCGTAATCGGCTTCTTACGCAGCTTGGCGGGGTTGACAAAACAGTAATCGGTAGGCGACTGGCACGACCTCTGCCCGAACAGAATCCACGAAGCCACTGCGCTTTTCGACGCGACAGGCAGCTTTAACTTCACTGGCCTCAATTCAACCACCCGCACCTACATAAACACTTTGAGCGTCGCCCCGACACTCTCCGACTCAGGAACGTTCAGCAAAACAAGTTCCCGCACGGACATCAGCACCATGCCACCGACCGTCAGCATCCTGTCTAGATGGTCTTAGGAAATTACGTCTTTCGGTTTTGCCGTACCTTATCGTTCGCGCATCGCGATCAATTAGTGTACAGCACTTCCATCATACCTACGTTTCGTCTTTCATGTACATGTTGCATTCTAGACTTGATATTCTGGATACAAATCAAGTTCACACACGGACTAGATCGGACCTCGGGCCCCGCAGTACCTGAACCGCCTTGGCAAATCGGAAGATTCTCAATTCGATGTTCCTAACATAGCGTGAGAACACTGGTATCGTCTTTGCCGCATCATTAGGGACCGGATAGATCAAGTTACAGGATATACTATGAGCGCAAAATGGAGTGTTCCAAGGGGTACTGGTATATATTTCACCAGGTGCGTGTCTTAGCTTGCAGTGCGGTTCACAAAACACGGCTACAGACCCATGGAATCATGTTTCCTGATAATGAGCGTTGAAGCAAGATCACAAGGACCAGCCTAAGTCGCAGACTTTGTTGAGCCAAAAATAGGTTGGATGTTGCAGCCGAGCTCAATTTAAAATTTAGACGTCATCTACTAAATTTGGCTAAAGGACATTGTTGGGGCGGTGAACATTCTATTGGGCGGACAGCCACATGATGGCTGAGCGGTTGCAAAGCGTTCCTGCAGGCGGCACTGGTTCGGTTGCCATTCAGCGAGGGCCTTTGCTGACCCGTGAATGCACTGGCCCGCTCCTAACAATGATGCTCTGATCCGCTGTGGTCCGTAGCACTAGTAGTTTGGTGCTGTTCCTGTTGCCATCACACTCGCCCCCGAGTAGACCGAGGACCCGGCGGTCCATTGGCTACTTGCTCCCGTCGTGGTTCGAGGACTTACCACTTTCCGTTTTTATCACTAATGCTATACCCGAGAGTCGGCGCTCCATGGGCCCTCAAGTTGCACGGCCATCATTCTGCGGCAAAGTGGCATACGTATTGTCGGGTACGTATCACTGTGCTTCTGGAGCTGGTGGATTCAGAGCCGGACTGTAGCCGTCAAGTCGGTCTGTCTGAACAACTGTAGGTCACCGTGACAGCGCCACGATCGATCGTGGTTCTTGCCATACTACTAATGCATTCGGCGTTCCAGCAGAGGGTGCGGAGTTATTGCGTTGCCATGCCATGTCGACACTCCCCACCGACCTCACCGGCAGTCTTGGTCAAGCACACACAGCCCCACCGTAACTTGTGATAGTGCTTGCGCCGTCAGTTGATGGCACCTGTTTGAATACGTACGCGTTTAATCTATCTTTCCAACTCAGCTACCTCCTAAACCCAGCTAGTTGGCTCTCCGCGTTACGCGACTGTGGTTATCTCCCTCTTGGGCCCGATCTAGTTCCCTTTCCAGTAAGTGACAGGATCTGCATTACATGAACAGTGATGACTCCGTACAGTTTACCGGGGCATGGCGCTGCATCACAGGTCCGCTAGCGGAATCCCTGGGCAACGGAGGCTGAGTTGTCCCTGTCAACGGAACAGCCCGGATTGGTGGCGCCAACTATCGCCAGCCTGCTTCAATATCGATATAAAAGCTGGGCGAGAGTCCTGAGATGCTCCAGCAGGTCTTTTCTTCTTTTCTTCTTCTGCCTCTTCTTTTTCTTCCCCTTTCTAATTTTCTCTTTAATTCCTTTTAAATTAATGTTTTCGTTATCTATCCTCGCCAGTGCATTTTCGCTCTTCCACCTTTCTGATGCATTGGTAATTCCAAGACTTTTGGACTCGAACACGACCTCCGTGAATGGCACTGGTGCCATACTCGGACCTAACACTCAATTAAATGTTGCGAATAACTTTATTTCGCCCGACGGATATAACCGATCGTGGGTTACTCTGCTTTCTTCTCGTTTCTTTCTAACGCACTGTAGAGCAACCCTCGTTAATGGCATGTTCCCTGGCCCGTTGATTCGGGCTACCAAGGTGAGAACTATCGCTTCATACCCGGGCCTGAATACTCATCGAGGGCCTGTTCAGAATGATAAACTTGCTGTGCAAGTACTTAATGAACTCACGGACAATGGGATGCCCTTGGAGACTAGCGTCGTAAGTTCCATTCACTCAACGCCGCAAGCTGGTCCCTCATTTCTTCCTCAGCATTGGCATGGAATCTTTCAGCAGAAGTCTAACTGGGCTGACGGTGTCGCATACGTCAATCAATGCCCGATCGGTCAGAATCAATCATTGGACTACAAGTTCGACCTCACCAATCAGACCGGAACGTATTGGTACCACTCTCATTACGAGAACCAGTATTGTGACGGACTTCGTGGACCACTGGTCATCTATGACCCTGAAGACCCTCTCGCTGATTTATACGATGTTGATGATGGTCCGTTCGTATTCGCTTTCTATCCATACACCCGCTCATCGCTTTAACAGAAAACACCATTATTACGCTCGCAGACTGGTGAGCACCTCGTGATGAAACGAAGGTTTGTGCTGATCAGGAATTAGGTACCATAACTCCTCTTCCATACTCGGCCAATCGTTCGACGCTGTGGTCCCCAACTCGACGCTGATCAACGGAAAAGGTCGCTATCCTGGTGGCCCAGCAGTGCCGCTTTCCGTGATCGATGTCCAACCGGGGTTACGTTATCGCTTCCGGATCATCTCCACGGCTTGCCACCCCTGGTTCAACTTCACGATCGACGGACACCGGATGACGATCATCGAAGCAGACGGAAATGAGGTACAACCCACGGATGTCGACTGGATACCTGTTCACGCTGGTCAGCGGTACTCGGTTGTCGTCACGGCAAACCAACCCGTCGGTAACTATTGGGTTCGTGCTTTGAGCAACTGGCAACCTACCTTCGAGGGTGGTCAGAACTCGGCCATCTTGCGGTACGCCGGAGCTCCGGCTCAAGACCCTACGTCTTCCCCTGGTCCGTACGAGATCGCATTCGATGAAGGCAAACTGCACCCTCTCGACTCCCCGGCCGCTCCTGGAGTGCCTGAAATCGGGAAGGCGGACGTGCATTTGGATCTCGAACCAGGATACATCAACAACGAGTACTTTTCAATCAACAACGTTTCCTATGTCTCCCCTCCCGTCCCTGTACTCCTCCAGATGCTTAGCGGAGCAAAACATCCATTGCAATTCTTGCCGGCTGGTAGCGTCTACACACTTCCCCGAAACAAGGTCATCGAAATTAGCTTCCCCAACCCTACTAACGCTCCTGGCTCTCCCGTGAGTGACACATTCGTAAAACTTGAATATCGACTCACTCACCACGTCACCTATTTAGCACCCTCTCCATCTGCACGGGGTATGTGTCCTCCTCACCTTCATTGGCCTGTGACTAACCCTTGCTCTTCTCTAGCACGCTTTCTCTGTTGTCCAGGTTTCGGGCACAAATGAGACGAACTTCGTGAACCCTATCCGGCGTGACGTTGTATCGATTGGCACCAACAATTGGGACCGGGTCACCATTCGTTTCGTCACAGACAACCCAGGACCTTGGATTCTTCACTGGTGAGTGCTCGTGGTCGCCTCGAGTCCTCTGGATCTCACGATATACATCTAGTCACATTGATTGGCATCTCGCTCAGTACGTCTACCCGTCTATACTAACGTTCTCGAGCTAATTCGTGTGTTTAGCGGATTCGCTGTGGTCATGGCAGAAGCACCGAGTGAAGCAGCCCTTCAAGAAGGCCCAATAGTTCCTGGTATGTTTCGCACCTCGAGTGGTTAGATACTGGAGAGGCTAACCACTTCCTATTGCAGAGGACTGGAAGCAACTGTGTCCCGCAAACCTATACCCTAATACCACCATTACTAACTAGTGGATGTCTGGAAGTTTAAAGTATTTCTTCGATAAAAAGGTATTCTTTGTACTATCTATTTATTTGGGACATTCGGGGAGTTATACGGACAATAATGTGATCTATACTCTAAACTTGAATAACGACATTCGTACTTGGATAAACCATTTTGTTGTGAATCATTCGGAGAAGCCAGCTAACATCGATCTATGACTGAAAACGTGAATTTCAAGTGAAAGGGTCTCGGGGAAAACATGCCGTTAACCTATGCAGTTCTAGCTGTCGCGTCTCGGGCTGTGCGCTCCGGTGGCTTGAACAAACTGTGGCACTACTCTAGCGCACACCGCTTTGCTCGCGCTGGCAACAGTACAATCGACACAACCGAGCAGTGGGAATGGGGACGGTCTTCGACGCCTGTCTACAAACACTGCATCAGTTGCATGAATGTTAACAACTTCAGGTGTCAGTTCGAGTTACCCTCATACGGATGGATCGGCACGGGATGCGTGATCTTGGCACTTGCCCTATCACTCGGCCGCACACTATCGTCCCAAGTATATCACGATCGCCAACCGATATGATATCAACCCGCTCAGAAGAGGGGTGGGAACCAATCGTATGATGGAGGTCATTAATGCGGTCTTCCAAGCCTGAGCGCCGAGCGCTAGGGAATGTTTCAAGGGTTAGATAGGACACCGAAGTCCACCCAATCTGCACGGTTCCCGGACGCGACACTCGGATCATTTTTATTACACTGGGTGGGGTAGTCGACGGTGTTCTCACCTACAACTGGGTGAATCCGCCTCGGAATGTAGGCTCCGAGACAATATTGTGGTTGAGATGCGAGTTAGTGGAGAATGAGGGCTTCGATTCCAGTGGCGTCTCCGGGTGGTGCAACTCCGAGTCTATTTCCAAATTTCTGCTTCGCATCATAGGGGCCAGGGCTTGAATTAAATGTTAGTGAATTAACATTCTAATTTAGACATGTTGCCTTGTACCGCCGCACCTCGCATCAGGCCTCGATCTTCGGAACTATCGTGACTGTAACCCTTGGCCGCTAGGTACGGCGAACTTTGCAAACGACAGGCACTTCTGTGGCCGTGCATGACTAAATGCTGTGGCAAAGCTCAGCGCAAGTTGACAGGGTAATACATATCGAAGACTTTTTTGGTTTCCGGCGCTAAACCAGCACCAGCAACATGTCAGTGGACATCGATTGTTCTAATGTGAGTTATCCATTGGCCAACGACTCAGGACAAGGTGCGTGCGGCTCGATCGGATGGTGGTACTACCAAGTAGGGTCGGCAGACCAATTCTAGAATCTATTAGCATCATCGCCGCGTCATCACAGAACAGCCTGCGGTGATGCCGTTACCACCGCGACTCGCATATGAAAGACTGTACTTGGCGCTTCGAATACTTGCTGACCCATATCACGGTCGGCGACAAAGAAGCAACCAAAGAATGATGAACGCTTCCGAGCTTCAGCTTCTGGTTCCTGATCACCCGCGCATCTCCCAGTTCATAGTGACTGGCTACTAGTTTGTAGCATCCTGATCTCATGGCGGCGGCGTTAGATAGTGTCAAGTTCTTTGCTGAGACATTTTTGATGTGTGCAGTGACTCGGTCCGCGGTGTACGCTAGTTCCTGACAGGCCTAAGACCGCCGACCTGGAGTAAGTTTGATCCTGGAGACGAACCATTTGCAGTCAAGTGATAGCCTAGACAATACTAAATGTTCCTTTCCAGCGGCTCGGAGCATCATGGTAGCAGTGAGGTGTGAATGACCAATATTGTGACTTGTTTGTTCGCAACTTCTGACCCAAATGATGTACGTTTCTCCTCAGGACGGTATCGCACTTGTTCCATCACTCACTCCTCCGTAGTAATAATTGATTACATTCCCGAGTCTGCATACTACCTATACTGCTTGTTCAGCTGCTGCACACTAAACTAGTACGCATATGTCTCCTTTGGAGACGGTTGGTAACTGACCACTCCACTTGCGGCTTGCCATGATGCGAGTGGACAGTCCAGAACTATGGGTCTCGCATCCTAGAAAAAGGAATGTGAATGCTATCGTAGACCGGTACGTTCATGTTTCTCGTGTTCTCAGAATAGTGCTCGGGGATCCTGTCGTACGGTAAATTATTATCATATCAGAAGATCCAATTTAGAGGTTGTCATTTGACATGTACAGCTCCACCATGATATCACCGATGTGGTCTAATGGAGCTTGGTCGGATGGAACCACTCCTGGATGCTAGCGCTAAACCTGCCCTCGCCGTAGGATTCCTTCTATTTGCGAACAGTGATGTCAACCCAAGACCCGACCGCAAACCCACACGATGGTTCTCGAGTAGAACAGTACCTGGGGACAAGTATTCAGCAATACTGGAAAGTTGACATCACTATTGAGAATTCTGTTCACAACATACTTGGAAGACGTTCAGCACAGCGACTACGCACGAGCAGTGCGTACCAGTGACAAGTCATAACAAAACAGATGCGTCTGTGGCACGGACTCCACAACCTGAGGCCCGAGCGTTGATCTCAGAGAGTTGACGACATTGCTAACCTTGCGAGTTCTTCATTACCCTTGTCTCTGTATGTCACAGTGTCCACCAACGGTTTCGTCCATCGCACGCATCCCTTGTCCGAGTAGATTTTTTGCATGGTCTAGATATCGCCCAGAGCACAGTTCACGATCCAGACTTAAACTTCTGGCAGGGACTGCGTTGGCACGAAGGCACAACAATTAGTTGCCTAGTAACTGACGATGAAAATGCTTCTTGCATCGGTAATGATCTAGCTTCTGTGCGACTTAGCTTCTCCGGGTGCAAGTCTGGTGATGTCCGATGAAATCAGGAGGCATAGCTGTGTCCCGGCGTACTATGAGGGGCTATCAGTCCCTACTGCGTGATGATCGTGAGCCCAGTCAAAGCTCGGTCATCATCGTTTCGAAGGCTCATGCCTAGAATGCCGACGGACTGCTCTTTCAGTCCTCGGAAAACAAGGTACCAATTTATCTCTTTACGACTCGGACTTTGAAGTCTTCCAAGGGCTGTGTTTGCCAGAAAATTTGCATCTATTTATGCCTGCTGCGTACTATCAGCGTGTTCATGGGCGCGTTGCGTACGACGTTCCGAATAGGGGAAAACCTCTCCGATGCCGCCAGCTAAGTCGGATCATTCAGGTTACTCTTGACCCCCATGGACTCGAAGCT
Organism: Tylopilus aff. beelii; assembly: GCA_038094295.1. Taxonomy (NCBI): domain Eukaryota; kingdom Fungi; phylum Basidiomycota; class Agaricomycetes; order Boletales; family Boletaceae; genus Tylopilus; species Tylopilus aff. beelii. The sequence goes on along the minus strand of JBBPTU010000822.1, from coordinate 875 downwards.
ACCTGCGAAGATAACTCCGGGCATGATCAACGTCCCTGGACGCGATCCCCAAACTCAAGGCATCGTAGAATCTCTGCTGGAGCAAGACAGGCACAAGCACCATTGTTTCTGCAATCCGCAAGGATTTCATAATCACCTGAGCCATCAGTAAGGACGAGTATCTGATTGACATGGTTGGTGCTCATCCATGCTTAGCTTGCTCGCGGCATACGATTTAGGAGCTCCTATAGCCGTTTTGCAAGCTATATATAACACAGCCAGCGAAGAACAGAAGCCCATCGGTGGCGAAAATAACGCACCCTTGGAAGAAGTGAAGATAACCCCCGACAATTTTACAAAGTATCTTGGGCAAGAAAGGTGTGTATGTGCGACAGTTGTTGTTCAGCTTACGAATCCTCCGGATGACTAGGTACTATCATGCCTTCTTGACGTTCTTTACTGAACGGGTCAAGGAGTCTGGGCCATCCGAGACCTTGGAGAGATATGTATTCAGCCCTGCTGTTAACATTGACGGCATGCAAATGTTGGCGAGATTCATGAGCGGGTTGTGAGTAGTTCGACTTTATGACATCCTTGATCTTCTAAGTCACGATCGATAGGTATCATCCTTTCATTCAGATTGGGGTACGTTTTTTTATGATTCATGCGTAGACGGATGCTTACTTGATGCGGACGATAGTATGGCGCTGAGTTTGGGAGCGATGCGATGATCGCGCAAGGTTTGTTCTAGTCTATTTGTACTGCGAAATCGAAACATATTGTGACTTAGGTCTTGCCCAAACCGCTGTACACACTCCCGTGATGTCCGACTTATTGGACTCTGCCGTACTTTGTGCAACTGATGATGCATTGAACACAACCGATGAGGATGGGAG
>JBBPTU010000821.1:0-17434 GCA_038094295.1 Tylopilus aff. beelii | reverse complement strand
AGCATAGCATTAGTACCCTCCCGTAGAGATACACCCCCGGAACCAAGTGAATGCTGAAAGGTATGATAGCATCGACCCGACGATGGCGACAGGCGCCTCTAACCACTCGTACATACGCTTGCTACCCACTCACTCCTCGTCCTCTCCCAGCACGTGCACCGCGCCTTCCTCCCTCGGCACGGGTGCATACCACTTGGACGCGTCCCCCGCACTCGTCAGCTCGATTTCACCGTTCTGAGGTACGGAAAAGACGACACGAGGGTTCGTCGAATCAGCGTTCCTCCCCGAGGTCGAATAGAGGTTGATGAGGGAGAGCGTGAAGAGGTACAATAGGAACGCTAGACTTTGAGGTGAAGGAAAGATGATGAGCGCACGACCAGGATCAAGAGAGAAGGAGACATACCTGTACATCCCGAGAACGTATGTGACGTGATCCATGCCCACGTCATGGACGGCCCGTAGTTCCTCGTCCGTGGCAGACATGAACAACAGGCTGTCGAGAATCTCAACGACCAAGGAACAGAAAAAATCGATGAGTGGGGGACTCACCCGGACGCAACAAGCAACTGGTCGCCACATTCAAGTCAGAACATATCACCAAAAAAAAAATAGGGACAGTCCACGCACGAAAGGAGGCAAATGGCGGAAAGCACGCGCCGTTTTAGCTTTTGACTTGGAATTCCCATGTGCATTCATCCCAGATGTGAGTGTATGCTCGCTATCACCGTCATCGAGCGATCCTGTCGACGAGCCGACCGTGATGAAACAAATATCGATGATGCGCGTGAGTCCGGCGAGCATGAGCGTATAGCCAAACATAGCGTGCACCTTGGAGCACGTCAGTATAGAGGGTTCATACTGCATAATCCAAGGGGGTTACTTTGGTGGATAACATTAGTACCTGCTCGTGGTCCGACATTGCCCAGCCGGTCAAGATTATACTGGGGTAGAGAATGATGTTGTGATTCTAATCGGAACAGATCTGGAATGACGTACATCAAGCCAGGAACAACGTTTCTCTGAGATGGTTTGTTGAGCTAGGAAACAGGTAAGATCGAAGAGTCACATGCCTGATTATTGCGAGAAAGGTAAATGCCCAATGCACCGCCTGCCCACCAAAGAATACCCAATACGCTGGCATCGCGTGAAAAAGGGTAAGAAGGAAAGAAAACAGATCACATACGTATGTTGCATATCTTTGACTGACCAGTCGCCACCATGGTGCTCCGTGAACGTGTTGACGATGCCCTAGGAGGCGAAGTCATATAAACTAGTATGTCCCAACACTGAAGCATGTAAACCGACCCAGAGCATGATAACCCACGAATCCCACCACTCTGGGCTCCTTCCACTTCGAAGCACCCAGTTTTCGCCTGCGATCAACAAGATGGCCATAACAATTCCGTAGCCAATAAATGCGCTTCCCTGGCGTAATATGAGCCTGCCGCTCTGATGAAAGAACCATCTAAAGTCATCTCACCATGATATAATGCGCTGCGCACTGCCCCAAGCCGTCTGGACCACATAAACCCCTCAATACGATGACCCCAAATAAGCTCTGAACCCATCCCAATATCGGCCAAACTCGTCCTAGAATTCCGTGTGCATGCACGGCATATGGTCGCAGTGTCTTTTCGTGAATGTGAAGTTTGAGATAGACGCCAAGGATGAGTTGGGTGAAAATAGGCACGAGGAGCCAGGACCCAAGCGAGCCGTGTGACGAACGAGGGAACTGTCTACCTCCATGCGCGTGTCCGAGGAAAATGCCAGCGAACGTGAGCGCGAAACCAAGACTCTGTGGGGTTACGTTCGGTCAGCTCGAGGTCGGCTCGGAGCGACGGGTAACGACGAAACCTGGAGCGGGACGTGCCAACGACTGCGGGAGAGACCAAGAACCATGCCGATGGGGAACAGAACACCCCATACGAAGGCTTGGAGGCCCATGTGGAGGTACAGGATGGCATCGAGCGGCGCGTGCATCTGCTCTTCGGATGCATTGTGGTGTCCGTGGGCGTATGCGGGGATAGACTGCGTGGCGACAAGGAAGAGGCAGAACGGGAGATACTTTGCTTGTGCCATCATCGTCGACGGCAACGGGAAAGGAGGAATCGCGCTACTGGCTGAGAATGGGCGGAACCGAAGGCACTGCAAGCTTTGACAAATACCGCAGAGCCAAGAGACAGGGGCTATTTCACCTTTAACGGTAATTCAGCAGCTCTTTAACCGGCGCGGTCGAGCAACGAATCCGTTCGGTAACTGGACGGAAGTGGTCTCACACCAACCACACCATGTTTTCTAACCGTCATGTCTCGTCTATCAAGAAATTTACTCGACGTCTGCCTGCGGGCAGAGCCTCCATAAGCGGATCTTCTATCAAGGTGAAGTGAACAGCCCGTTGGCTGTCAGCATATCCGACGTCTAACAGGCTGTAGTCACTTCAAGACGCGTTCCGCGACCCTTCGTCACCATTCCACATACCCCCCGGATCCACCGGACCTGCATCTCCAGACGAACTCCCTGCCGAGTTGAATGCGACTCACCAATCTTCGATACTCAATGCTCGGCGTATCAACATCCCAGAGAACACTGGCAACCAGCCCAACCCTGCCGCCCTGGCACGCGCCAAGTTAACTTCGCTTGGGTACGACGCGGGTTCGCTCTGGGAACAAAGCATCGTTTGGGGCCATCACGATGCTTTTCGGTACGACCGCTCTTATTCCCCGCTACCCACGCTAAACATCCATCAGACATGTGAATAACGTCCACTATCGTAAGTTCGGCTCGTGCTCGCGCGGTGACGAGTAGGTGTTTATTTTGACGTCTGTCCGTTAGTGCGATTTTTCGAGTCGGTAAGTAGTCGTCGGGACTATAACGTGCACGTATTCAACGCCGCTGGCCCAGGGTCGGATGCAGTGGGTCCTTGCGTTCGCAGATCTACTGGGCGGCAAGGAGCGTGCGGAAGCCATGATCGCAGGGCAGGGCGTCTCCCTCATACTCAAATCCATCAACATCAACTATAGACGACCCGTCACTTTTCCAGATACCGTACGTCCATCCGTCCATTCTCTGCTACCTTCCGAAACCGACGCGTGCGCAGCTACTCATCGGTCACAAGGCCATCGTGTCTTCGAGCCGGACTCAGTTCACGTTGGCAGCCGCAGCTTATTCGTACGCTCAACGGACGGTCGTCGCAGACTCGGAAGGGGTGATCGTATGGTACGACTATGATTCTTTGAGAAAGTGCGATCCAGGCGACGATACGTGGCGAGTTCTCAAGGATGTGATGGGTTCCGAAGTTCGAGAAGGGCAGGGGAGGCCCAGGAACTGTAGCTAAGGTATACGCGCCTGTCACTTCTGTATGTTGCAATCACATCACTGGTCGGATTCTAATCCTCTCGAAACTAGTCATTTCAAACGGTACCAGATCGCAATATGTACCTGGCATACGTCTAACATCCTCGTAATGATAAATATAAGTCCATCCAAGCCACCTGAGTTAGTGGTGACAAAGGTTATAAAAAAATAACGTCGCATATGTAGGATAGTCGACAAAACCAGTATTAACATCATTCCCCACCTTTAGCTCCATCACAAAGTTTGTACCAATAGTCTACGCCCGAGGTCAGGAGAGTATTACTGGGGACAAACAGCAAGTACCTACCAGGAACAATCGGCTTTTCTTCCGTTATTGTGTCGGCTGGCGCCGCTGCCAGCACCGCACCGAACCCACTGATTAGGACGACGTTAGTACCCGGCCGGGTTGACAATGACAGATACGCACTCTCGGAGATGAAAGTTGGTATGACTATGCCAGCTTTATCAATATCTGTACGAGCCCAGGTGAAATCGACTCACCAATGTATCATCCATGGTCCAGCGTTGTTCGTCACGAATCGTAAGGTAAGATTATCGTTCTGTGCTTCTACACCAATAGGTATAGTGTCCCTTCGGATGGGGTTCGCATAGTTATAGGTGCTGCTTCCGGGAACTCTGACCACGTCGAATGTTTGCTTTCGAACACCATCAGCTCGGACTCGTTCAAGTATCAAATGGAACATACACCATGAAGATGCAGCGTATGCTATCAAACAATGCATTGTGAATGATACGCCAAGGAGTCAGAACGACTGCTTACTGGTCCACCTGCGCCGTTAATGTTGAGGTCCGTTGCAGGCATGCTGATTTCGACGACTTTGCCACGCGGAAGCTGGTACACATTGCCAGTTGGGAGCAGAGACGAGGGTGATACACCACTTAGTATCTGCAATAGCACAGGCTGCGCTGGCGCAATGAACGGGACACCGTTGATTGAGAATGTCTCTTTGTTATTGACTGTGACGAGTCCCGGGACCAGGTTGAGGCTTATGTCTGCATTGCCTGGCCCTGGGATGCCGGGTGCGCCAGGAGAGACCAATGGGACAACGTTACCCTCATTGTATGGGAGTACGTATGGGCCATGTTGCGTCGTGGGATCCTGTGCTGGAGCGCCCGCGTAGCTCAGAATCGCCGTGTTTTCCATGCCTGCAAAGTTCTGGTATAGATTGTTGGACACGACGCGAATCCAATAGTTGTCCACGGTTTGGTTGGCAGTGACCACGACAGAATAACGTTGACCTGGGTAGATGGCTAATGAGTCGACGATCAAGGGTTGGGTCTCGATGCCGTCGGTCTCAATGACCGTCATAGGATGACCATCGATCGAGAAGTTGAACGCCCCATCGCATGCCATCCCTACAATACGGAAGCGATAGCGTTTCCCCTGTTCGACACCGATGACACTTGGCGGTATGGGTGGTCCACCAGCATACCGCCCATGCCCATTGACGAGTGTTGCGTTTGTCAGATAAGGACCCACGGTCAGTGTCAAGGAAGGTTGATGGTACCTGCTTGAGTAAGTTCAGGAATCAGTCTATGGAACATATCACGTACCAATCTGTAAGGGTAATTACGGTACTCGCTATTTTGGTGTAAGCATTCCTGAATTAAGATCTCAAGATACACGCACGGTCATCCACGTCGTACAAGTCTTGGTGTGGGTCATCCGGATCATATATGACCAGTGGTCCTCTTAATCCATCGCAGTACTGGCTCGACAAATGGGAATGGTACCAAAAAGTACCGGTCTGGTTCAATGCATTGAACTCGTGAAGAAAGCTGTTGTTCGTTGGTATAGGGCACTGGGTAACGCCTACAACACCATCGGCCCAGTTCGACTTGACCTGAGATATCCCATGAAAATGCTACGATCATTTACTATTTAGGATGGAGTGAATGTTGTTTTGCCAAACTGACCACGCTCGTGTCTGTGATCAATGAAGTATCATTGAGCGAGTTTACTACATTGATTTTGAAGTCATCGCCCTGAAGGAGAAAGTAAGAAGTCAGGACTGGGTGGTTCCGGATTCACGAGAAACTCTTTACTTTTGTGGCAGCAATGAGCGGTCCTGGGAGGGTTCCTCCTGCAAGTACAGCTCTGGGGCCACGAGTCAATTCAAAACCCCAAATACGGTAAACGGTACTCACGATCGGGCGAAACCGTCAGGAGCGATAACTTTGTTAACTATCTTCAACTCCGATACGGGACCGATAACGTTGGGTCCACCAGCTGGACCGACTGAGGGAGTACCAGCGAAAGTCGAGATCGTACACGAGAAAACTACAGCCAACACAGAGACGCGCATGGTAGTGAACCACCTGCGATTAGATAGAAGGAAGTGATAGAGAAATTGGCTGGAGCTTACGGCGCTCACCTTGTGGCCTTTAAAAGACGTGACAAGCGCTTCTGCCGTATCAGTGCCTGCAGGTTGTTGTGCTGCACAGATGAACGCCACATGAATCAAATAATGTCGCTATGGCCGTTTGAAACCGTTTCAATGAATCTAAGGGACCTTTCATAACTCAAGCTATCCCAAAAAGTGACTTACAACATGACGTTAAAGGTGCTGCCGAATAAGCCCCTTTCCATGCGGCTATCTCGCATGTTCTTGTAACCGAGCGAAAGGAAGTACACCTGCCAGCGGAGCTGGCGTGGTTTGGGGACTTAGCGAGCTACGAACCACTGCTAGTCATTCGGCCGATCGGCCGGTCAGCACTCAACACGTCAACGAGAACGCACTAGAATAGTTCTTACCTAGCCAGTGCACCAGTGATCTCCAGGGTCATCTCCGACTTCACTTCACTGATCTCGAATTTCCAGTTTCACCGAGGTCCGCTGTATGTACGAGAATAAAACTAACCAGAATTCTGGAAGACCGTGGAATTGCGGTCTCAAGGGACCGGACCTGAGCTTGATGAATCAATCTTAGTTTCGTCTGACAGCTCCCCGCACTACCAGCTCGAAGTTAGCGTAGTCTGGTCAGCCGTAAACGGGTGGAACATTTGAGGAATATAGAGAGTGCGCTTCATTGTTGTTCGTTCAGGGGCCTACAAAAAGTAGCAGGTTCTCCTCATCAAGGCGTAGCGGCAAGAGGTCGGAATTATTAATATGTAGTACGTAGTAGTGGTGCCGCTGCACTGGTGCATGCGAAAAAGGACATATCGACGATACGATCAATGGGCGCGGGACTGGCGGAAGCGGTGCGCGTGTGGAGTACCGTTGAGCTGCGAGGGCGGTAGAATCGCTTCCTAAGAAGATGTGTAGCAATGACGAATGTGCGGTGTAGAAGAGCGATGGGAAATACCAGAGCAACGAGGTGATGCAGCGCCTTCTCGTTACGTTGTTCGTGCCTCGTTACTAAAGGGCAAATTCTCACATTGGGTCAATTCCCCGCCTCAAGTCTAGATGAGTCTCCTAGCCAGGTCCTGACTTCGCGTACATCATGATGGAGTTCTGGTTCCTTTGGCGTCTCCCCTGAAATGCTGATTGTCCCTGTTCGTCTTTCTCCTTCTAGCTCGGGACCCATTTTGGACATTGAGATTTCTACCACTCTTCTGACAGCTCCCCGTCTCAAGAATCGCCGGCATGCACCAATCCGAACACCTGCGCCATCGATCATCGGTCTTCACCAACTCGATAACCACGGGTCCCGCGGTACCTCATATATCGGCTTTTCATAGTAAGCCGCACCAACACAAAAGGTCCGCAGAAGATGACGCTCGCTGATCGATCGATCGCCTCCTTTTGCGTCCGACGCCTACGGATCCGAGTAAGCGAGGAGCACATCGTTGCCGTTTGCTACCGCTTGTGACTTAGTAAGTCGTCTCACGGCTCAAGAAGATCGACGTGCCTGGTATCGACTGATTGTCGGGTGTACCACTAGTACGAGCAGGTCCAACTTGTCTGATTGTTTCTATGCGAAAGTTGATAGCCGTGATTCATGATCAATGCCGATTATGGCCCCGAGGCCTCAGGTTCGACACATCGCCGACGTCGCGTACGCCAAACGAAACATTTAGAGCGACCGTGACAGTGGCGGCGGCGCAACCTCTCGGATCGGGGGGATCCGTCTACGTAGTCACTCAGTAGGGCCGGCTCAGCTACTGTACGGTCAGCAGGGTGATGGAAAGTGTCAATGGCGGTGGCGATTAGTGAGACGAATGGTAATTCGCAGCTAAACTTGAAGCATCTCTGCAACCAATAATCGGTACACCGCTTCGGCGCCATATATGAAAGATTGGTCACTATCATGATGCCAGACCCTTTTCAGCGGGTAGTGAAGGAGTTCTTGGGTTACCTCCACAGGAGCCGTTGGGTAAGACTGTCAATGTGATCCGTGTCTGGTCCCGTCGGTGGGACTTGCTTTCAGGTTGCTTGAACAAATATGTCGTCGATCCAGAATTCCTAACATGTTCATCGATGATGCTTTGTAGTAAACGCGGGCATTACCGTGGGACGACACAGCGCGGCGTTTGAATCTGCAGGCTGTTCCCCACGTCATCTACGTAGACCAAACCCGTATAACATACCATCAAAGCCGTGTTGTTATCTACGGGCTGTCCCTCATGTCGGCTGTATAAACCAAACCGGAACCGTACCACCCATTCAAACCCGCGTTATCACCGGTGCGCGCAACTGCATACGAGTTCGCTTACTTTGGATAGGTGTATGGGGTCGTCTTACCCCGCGGTACTTGCGCAGCACGTCCCAGTTCGGGTCAACCACCGGGACCGACTGTGCTCAGCCGTGACCATTCGTTCTAATTCATTGCTCGCAAGGAGGGCCACCCCCTAACCGGGTGTGACATAGAATGATGGTATCGATGAGGCAGAATGATAAAATTAGAAGCCGTTGAGTGGCGTAGTTCTCGGCGTGTCCGAATGAGTTGAAATTTGGTTCCAGACGACCTTCGTTTACCCTTGTTAGGGGCCATGAATACGCCGGCGTAAAGCGTACCTGGATGCTGACCCGGAGAAACGAATCTGTTTATGGATTGTTCTCGTCGCGGATAGTAACTGTCACAGTTGTGCTGATGTCTTCGACACGCCATACCATACTGCAACTTCCAGCAGGATCAGAATTCTCGTCTCCCATCCGATGTCTTTGGAAGGACGGATAAGAGAACTTGCGTGTTGAGGTGTGCATCTGCCATGCTTTCTGTTCGTACTGACGCCAACCTTGCGTTTTGGGACTGGGGGACCGTCATGTTGTTTTTGGATTCCATACGGGTACGTCCTTGTCAGCAACTTCGTGTTTCTCGATCTGCATACGTTCTGCTCCCAGGTCAAAGGGTCCCAAGATCACTGGGCGGAACCCACGCACGCGACACGGCCGGCCCGTAGTTCCTATCGTGCCTAGATACGGACACTGTCGAGCCAAGAGTCGGTCATGTTCTCTTGGCAGAGATTGTCATCGGTGCTATTGAGTTATTGGCGCGTTGGAGCGGTGATATCGTCCTTTCAGCACTTTATCTTGAAGTCGCGCCAGCTTAGGTGATCAGCAGCAAAGCATGGCGCTGGTCCATTGATCAATTGCATTGTTATAACCCAAAGTGGGAATTAGGAAGGTTAGGAGGCCCTCATGAGGGATGCCATCTGGATCAAGAAATGGATTCCGGTTGGCCAGGGCATTTGTTATGCGGGCCGCATGTGCTCACACGAGGCCTTAACTTATCCACTTTTCCCTGAATCACAACCATTGACCGTGATCATGGTCTTCGGGATCCGCAGGGTTTACAGAGAACTTAAATAAGGCTCTCTCCCTCCTGTTTCGCTCCCACGGACCGCGCTGCTAGCACACTTACCTTCAGCACCTAGCTCATCGATATGCCAGAATGACATCGAGGTGCACGGGATGCCTAGCGTATCAGGGAGCTATTTTATGACTCCTGGAGAGATAAGGCAAAACTGCGTAACCCCACTCTGTTTGCCATCTGAGAAATTGCTAGGCTGATACAACCTGCACTTGCCAAGTTCGATACATACCTCAGTACAAGGATGGGGCAAACACGATCACCTTCAATCTCGCATGCCCCGGTAGCCTTGGGCTGCATGCGTGAAAGGCGATGTGTCCTCTGGGTAGACATCAGCCAAGAACCATCGCTCGACGTTTAGTCCACCGATGCTAAGTAGCACGCATGCATAGAGAAATGGTGGTAGGGGTCCCAGAGCCGCCTTATGCTCCCCGGACGCTATTATCGCATTACAGATCAGACATGCGGACATGCGGTAAACAAGCATGGGATAAATTAAATGAATAGTCTATATAAACGGCTCAGCTGCCAGTGCACACTATTAAAAAGGTTAAGTTGCCATGCGTTGCCATTGCAGGCCAAACGAGTTCATACTGTACATCGTGACCGTCACCACTGATCACTGCATGTATCCTTACATTCAAATTGGCGAGAAAGGTGTTGCAATAGAGCAGGCTAAAGGGAATAGCAAATACGGCATAGGGAGGCATACAACTGAACCGGTCCGAGTCGCATCACGAAATCGTAGCATGATGGATATGTGCAACAACAAACAGCACGAGTCGTTGTAAAAGGTGTGCCTTACTAATAGGCCAAATTTCATGAACAGAGGCACCTTCAGATACAAGCAATAGAGGTCCGGTAGGCTTACCTTGCAAAGGTAGTGGCGGTCGCTCACGGATGAGTCCCAGTGAAAAGAGGATATCTTACCCATATAAGTAGTCAGATTATGTTCTTGCTGACTGAATAAGCGAATGCTAGTGAGAAAGAATAAGGTGTCGGGACACACAAATATAGGTTCAATGGCCTTGTGTTGGTATCTCAACGAGAGCCTGAAAATATTAACTCGTGGTTGAGTGCAAATAAAACAGAGACCATACCAACAGGAGGTCCTGAAACTATAAATCGTCAGTTGGCTGTGTAAGGCCGTTCATGATGCAGCTTACAATGAATTCATTGGGCAGAGTATTGTCACGCGAAAGCTGATTCTGAACACAAACATTCATGGTGTATAGATACAGGCGAATAAACTAGCCATTGTGATATAGAAGATACAGACGAGCTCACCAGCGCAGCGATAGTACCCTTGTAGACAATATAAAGAACGCTGGCAATATGCCAGTTTCCTGGTGCTGTTTATGAGGGAACGAACCACCAGAGACAACAGAGCTCCGGGGACGGTACCGAGTGCCCTACGGTCAAATCAGGCCGGTCACGAATCCGGGGCACGGCGACGCTTTACCAAATGATTGTCACCTTAAACGGACGATATATTATCATGCCAATCTTGCCCAAGGCCGACTCACGAATATCTTTACACATAATGGATCACTCTGATAGCTAGATCGACAATACCGTCAATCGATGATAGAACGCACGCTATTTGGACCTCACCGAGCGCAATAAAATAATCTATCCAAGGGAGACTTCATTTTTGTTTCATCCTTCGATACCGATGGCACTCACGTTTGTACGCATGTGGTACTGTAAACTGCAGTCGACATAATAGCGGCAAAGTAGATGGAACCGTATGTTGCCCCATATAATGAGATGTTAAGTGGCATGACTTGATTCTCAGAGTGCGGGAACAGGAAGTGGTATCAGAAACGGGCTGGCTGTCAATTCATAGTACCCATATACTAGTCATACACAGTGGCGCCTGATGAATCCGGTATGTGGTAGTCAGCAGATTCGAAAGGTAGCATGCATCGTGGGTGCATCAGCTGGGGAATTATGATACATTTCATGTTATACGCTAGATAACACGAAGTTCATACTTGATGAACGTTGACATTAGAGCCGGAGTGGGCAACGCTGTACAGCGAGTAAGACAAATAATCTTTTGTAGATGAAGGATGCGAGAAGCTTAAAGGTGGTTTTAAGTGCTGAGAACCACTTCACCAACACTAGAGCTTGAACACTCAGGCCAAACTTTCGACGCTGCCTCATTTCCTCCCCTTTTTGCGGGCACCTGCCAGGCGACAAGATAAGTCGTAGTGTCGGGTCCAAGTTCAGGTGGCCATCGGTTCGAACCCCCAGAGAGGAAGGGAGGTTGTGCTCAGCTAGGGAGTCAAGTGCTGCCAGTTCAAGTTGACGATGGTCGGTGTCCGAAAAGGGAAAGCTGGCCATCGTATGTAAGAATTCTGAGTTGCGCCAGTGGTTTCTGACCGCCCTCTCTGAATCCTGTTCTCGAACTGCCAAGAAGAACAGACCGCAAAACTCTTTCATCAAATACTACGTCTGGGTGGTATTCCCGGAGTGCTGAAACGACCACAGCCTGAGAGTTGTCGTCTGGGTGGTCACTCGTTGGCGAAGTTTCCTCCACTGGAGATGCCTTTGATCGTAACACTCGGGTTCGGTGACCTGCGTCTCTGAGTGAACCTTCCGCCAGGCTCGCGGTGACATAACCACTTCGATCAATATTAAGCATAGCGATGCCTCCCAGGGCGCCTAGTCCAACCCTCCCGCTCGGGTACGCGTTAAGCTGACGCCGCAGTAGCTTCGCTTTGAGAGTAGAGCATTATTTGAGAACGCTATCGTCAATAACTTCTGGTATAATCGACCTTGTTCCTCGCTCCCCATCTCAATTTCCCAACAGACGTGAGTAATACTCGCTACCGCGAACCTGAATTGTGCTTATGCTAGGACAGGTAATTATGCCCTAACCTTTGTGCGTCTTTGAGTCCAAGTAACCGTGTCTCTAGGCACAAATTTAATGAGTGATCCGAGTTGGAAGTCTGAGGGCCTGAGGGCGTACAGGTCATACCAGCAAGACAAGGCGTTTATATTATACTTATGTCCATCAATAGACCACCTGCCTGTCGCCTTTCCAGATGGGATACGCGAACCCCGGTGCTTCTACGTTGCAATTTTGGAAAACGGCGCGCATGCAGTTACGACTGTGCCGTCTAGCCACGGTAGCTGCGACCTATCCATGCATTCCGCAGTAGTTATGCTCAAGGAGATGGTGCGGTGCTGTACTAGATCGTAGTGGAAGGATCATGAAAGTGGGCGATTAGATAAGCACAGACTTTACGGCCGGTGTTTATTTAGGCGTGAATGAGGGTACGCGCGTCCTCTACCTTTACCAGCTGTGTCACTTCTCTCTCCTCAACCACCACCACTCTTCTAACACCAAACCAGAATGGCTGATCCAAGCGGCGCACCACCACAGCCAGGCCCGAACGATACCTCGACGGCCATCCTTCGCCCGAAGAAGTCGTACGTGCAACCTTTATGTGCATATCCCTTTCGATCTGACGTGCTATGCAGTCCGAATCGTCTCATTGTGGACGAGGCGTCTTCGGATGATAACTCTGGTAAGTATCTTGCCATTCCTGAGATGATCGTCATTCGAACGCGATTGCAGTTGCGACCCTGAACCCCGCGACGATGGAAACACTCTCGTTATTCCGAGGTGACACCATCATCGTGAGGTATGTATTTTTATCTCGCCTCTTGATGATCATTGTTCCTTACAACCCACAGGGGAAAGAAACGCCGCGATACGGTCCTTATCTGCTTGTCTTCGGATGAGGTTGAAGAAGGACGCATTCAATTGAACAAGGTTGCGCGAAACAATCTTCGTGTTAAGCTAGGCGATGTCGTCAATGTCCACCAATGTCTGGACATCAAGTATGGAAAGCGGATACACGTACTTCCCTTTGACGACTCCATCGAGGGTCTAAGTGGCAATCTCTTCGAGGTCTATCTCAAGCCTTACTTCCTGGAGGGTATGTTTTTTGAATCGCATTTATTGGACGGCTTACTGATTTCCCCGGTAGCCTACCGTCCAGTCCGCAAGGGCGATACCTTCCTTGTACGGGGAGGTATGAGGACTGTTGAGTTCAAAGTTATCGAAACCGACCCCGCCGAATACTGTATTGTTGCACAGGATACTGTCATCCATACTGGTGTGTACCTTGCACTGTTTTGGTGTCATCCGTCTGACGAAACATCCAGAAGGTGACCCAGTCAAGCGGGAGGACGAAGAAGCAAATCTCAATGATGTTGGTTACGATGACATCGGTGGTTGTCGCAAGCAGATGGCCCAAATTCGTGAACTTGTGGAACTCCCACTTCGCCATCCTCAGCTCTTCAAATCCATCGGTATCAAGCCACCGCGGGGCATTCTCATGTTCGGTCCTCCAGGTACCGGTAAAACTCTCATGGCTCGTGCGGTGGCCAATGAGACTGGCGCTTTCTTCTTCTTGATTAACGGCCCGGAAATCATGAGTAAGATGGCCGGTGAAAGTGAGAGTAATCTGCGCAAGGCTTTCGAGGAGGCAGAGAAGAACTCTCCTTCCATCATCTTTATTGACGAAATCGATTCTATTGCTCCCAAACGTGAAAAGGTTGGTCGGCTGCCTGCGCTGTCCGATCCAAGTACTTATGGATACCTAGACTAACGGAGAGGTCGAACGGCGTGTTGTATCCCAACTACTCACGCTTATGGATGGTTTGAAGGCGCGGTCCAACGTCGTCGTCATGGCTGCCACTAACCGGCCAAACTCGATCGACCCTGCGCTCCGTCGCTTTGGACGTTTCGATCGTGAAGTCGATATCGGCATTCCAGACCCAACGGGACGTCTGGAAATTCTTCGCATCCACACTAAGAACATGAAATTGGCCGATGACGTTGACTTGGAGCAGGTAAGCACACGTTTTACTTTGCGTTTTATGAGGGTCTGAGTTTGTCGGGGATGCAGATTGCGGCTGATACCCATGGTTACGTTGGTTCGGATATCGCTTCGCTTTGCTCTGAAGCTGCCATGCAACAGATTCGAGAGAAGATGGATCTTATTGATTTGGACGAGGATACCATTGATGCTGAAGTTCTGGACTCCCTCGGTGTCACCATGGAAAACTTCCGTTTCGCTCTTGGCACTTCCAACCCCTCAGCGCTCAGAGAAACCGTCGTCGAGGTGCCAACCGTCACTTGGGATGACATCGGTGGTCTCGAAAAAGTCAAACTCGAACTCCAAGAAACCGTGCAGTATCCCGTGGACCATCCAGAGAAGTTCCTCAAATATGGTATGGCACCATCGAAAGGCGTCCTGTTTTACGGCCCGCCTGGAACTGGTAAAACGTTGCTTGCAAAGGCGATCGCCAACGAATGCAATGCAAACTTCATTAGCATCAAGGGTCCTGAGCTGCTCACTATGTGGTTCGGTGAATCAGAAGCCAATGTTCGCGACGTCTTTGACAAGGCACGCGCTGCAGCACCCTGCGTCATGTTCTTTGATGAGCTCGACTCTATTGCCAAAGCACGTGGAGGCTCGGCGGGTGATGCGGGAGGCGCAGGTGATCGTGTGCTTAATCAGATCCTGACAGAGATGGACGGTATGAACACCAAGAAGAATGTGTTCATCATCGGTGCTACAAATCGTCCTGACCAAATCGATTCAGCACTGTTACGTCCTGGCAGATTGGACCAATTAATTTATATCCCGCTCCCTGACGAAGTGTCGCGCTTGTCCATTCTCAAGGCTCAGCTCAAGAAGTCTCCTGTAGCAGCCGACGTGGACCTAGCTTATCTTTCCAGGTCAACGCACGGTTTCTCGGGTGCCGATCTCACCGAAATATGTCAGCGCGCTGCCAAGCTCGCTATTCGAGAGAGCATCGAGTCAGACATCAAGCGACAGCGGGAAAAGCGCGAAAGGGAGGAAGCTGCAGGAGAAGATGCAGATGCAGAAATGGAAGAGGAGGAAGAGGATCCCGTGCCGGAGATTACAAAGGAACATTTCGAAGAAGCGATGAAGTATGCAAGACGGTCCGTATCTGATCAGGATATCAGGCGATATGAGATGTTTGCCCAGGTACGTATTTGAATTTTTTTTTTCATGAGCCTGTCGGGCTCACTTGCCCCGTGTGTGCGTGCAGAACCTCCAGCAGTCGCGTGGTTTCGGGAACAACTTCAGATTCCCGGAGGGTGATCCTGCTGGGTCGACATCGGCACCGGCTGGGAATACTGGGTTCCAGGAGGAGGCGCAGGATGATGACCTGTATGCTTAGGAGAGAATTGTAGGACTGAAGCCAAGTACAGATTTGGTTCTGAGTCTTGGCGCCTCCTTTTTTTCTCACCGCAACCAGAATGTGGATGTTACTCGTGTCTTTTTAGTCTTTTTCCACTATAACTCGCAATGAACATGATCTAGACGAACAAATCTTGGCTTGGCAGGGGACCAACAGGTTGTGCAGTGTTGCCCCATAAAAAGTACTCTGACGTAGTGAAGACGGTCCAGGGAGTACGAGTAGAATGATTAAATTTACCCCCAGAGTCCACCCTTGCTTGTTCAAGGGTCGTGCGTTAACCAACTGATGTATCAAGAGCGAAGGTTACGAGCGCCATGAAACCACTCAAAGTGTTGAACTAAATACCCCTTTTACACGCCGTTCGTTACCCTCAGATTCTAAATCGATATCGTACGCCGCTGCCTCATTCCGCATATACACCCTAACGTTCAGGTTGGCAAGGACCGTGTTACAGTAGAGCGAAGAAAGGGGAATGCCGAAGACGGGGTAGAGCGCCTTTATTGGGAAGAGATGCAGCTGGTCAAGCAAGTCAGATGGGAGCGGTGCGTAACAGAAAACGGCACACCAGGATGACGGTCAGCAGAGAAAATGTTGCCGTCCAGATGCCCGTGTTCACTGCAAGTATCGCGAGACGCTGCAAGAGGTGTGCCGTGCTTGCGAACAGGACTCATCTCGGGGAACTTGAATGCGTACGAGAAACGATTCGGGCTTACCTAACGAAGATACCAGCAGTTCGTTTGCGCACGAGTAGGAAAGTCATGAGAATGGCGATCAGGACGTCTTTTCCGGCTGAGACGGAGAGAAAGATGGTAGGTAGTATCTGAGCAGGAGATACTATCGAATCGCTTTTCAAATGCGAGCGAGAAAGGCTATCTCTACCTCCAATAGACCGGTATCCAAAACGTTAACCTTGATAGCGTGTATCCTGGAAATAAGGAGAGTTTTAAACTAATTGTTGACTGATAAATTGAAATAACGATCCCGTTCGAGCTATATAACGATCCCGACACGTAGACTGGGAAGGTAAATCATCAGCGTGTGTTGGGTCCGCAGGCCTGAAAAAAAAGCTCACGGATAGAACAAACTGGTATTCAGAAAGCCCTGTTAGTCCTAGTTCTTCGATGGTTATGAAACCTGACCAAGCGCACTAGGTGCTAGAACAGCCTATGTTACAGAGATGAGGTAAGGGGCGAAGAAATACCGCTGGCATGTGCTTACGAAGACAAGTGGAGGGACAATGTTTTTCTCACTAACTGGGCTAGTATAAGTACAGGAAAATGGCTTATATGATAGAACACACAAAGGTAGATTTGATAGACGAGAAAACCTTCTGTCGGTATCGAGATCAAAGTCTGAAAATATCAGCACTCAATATGCGTACTCCTAGCGGCGCTAAAATAGACAGACCGTTAAGAGTCCCTGTAGCTACACCTTGTGAGTTTTGCAAAGACGCCAAGGAATTGGAGCTTACTATGAGTTCACTGCGGTGAATGTCGACGCGTTGAAAATGCTTCGTCCTGACAGGAAGAAATGACTCACGGAATCATTACCACACTTGATGATGAGTTCACGAAGCCAGCCATAATGTATTTGTAAACTGCATAAAGCGCAATGTCAACTGGACTTCCGACTGTCATATACGTCAAGAAACAGACCACCAAGAATGGCTAAAACATCCTGAATTGTATTGATGGCCCTATAGTAGACAGTTAGGCAAGTCGCAATCCGATATGAGATGGGTTTACCAGACAGTTGCCACCTGGGAAGGATGGTAAAATAACACTTATGTTCACATGGTGACTCACGAAGATCTTTGTGTGTAGAGGATCATTTTGATAGCTAATGCGATGTCATTGACAGTATTGGCTTGGTAAGCCATCGGAAGAACTCGCGAGACACGGCGCTGACTGGATATAATAGAAGCACCTACCCAAGCAATTGACATTCTCGCACGAAGTGTGAACGGTCCAGGTACTCACATTTGCACGCATGCGACACTGTAAAATGCAGTCGACAAGATGGCAGAAAAGTAAAACAGACCATATACCGAC
>JBBPTU010000820.1:0-17442 GCA_038094295.1 Tylopilus aff. beelii | reverse complement strand
GCTTTCTTGAGCGAATCGCTTGATAGTGACCGTAGGCGCTAGAAGAGGTCGTCAAGTCCGCACAAACGACCACTACGCAATAGGTACTCGCGTTTCGATCTGACTCTCCATCGGTGTCCTTATCAAGCCCACCTGAAACTATGCTCAGCTTCACATTGCGATCGATGACTCGGGTCGCACCTCGTGTATCATTCCGGCAAGCATTCGCACTTGATACGCACCCCTAGAGAAACCTAGACCACGAACGTTGGGCGTTGGCCACTCAGACGACGACGACGAACCAAAGACTTACCAAAGAGATATATCTGATCTCCTTCTTGGTACGTTTGCGCTAGCCAACTGTACGCGTTCTTGACGTTTCCCTCGATGTTCCTGCAGTTCCCGCATTTCGGTTTATACTGACGTGCGATGACTGTGAAGGGCACGAACCATGCGACAGCCATGTCGATCGTGTCAGAGAGCGCCCTCTTTATGGTGCGATGCAACGATTTCGGGCCCGTACCGATCCCACTCAAATAATACGTGAGTTGTTCCGGTCCAGTCTCCATCTCGACCGCGGCGAGCAGCTTCACCACGTTGGTATTCTGTACGCGACCGTCAGCGGCAGGAATACGTTACAGAGGCGGCGAGCGGTCGCGTACGTTCAGACCGAACTTGTTGGAAGTACCGTCGATGCCTACGACCAGGTTCCTCGCGCCATCGACCTTGCGTTGGTTACAAGAAGTGCACCTAGGCCGTGAATGGTGCAGAGAAGCCGAGGAAAGCATAAGGACCGAGGATGACGGACGAGGGACGAGGGACGGGATGAAATGAGAGTATTCGGATCCGACTGATATACGTGCTCGAGTGGTGCTCGAACTCGGCTAACGCTGTGATCCCTGTGATGGGACGTACATGGTCGGCTGGAGGCATTGCGTTCCATGAGGCTTGCACCCTGACTCTTCGTGTTCGACTCCATTGATGAATATGGATTTTCAAGAGAATCATCTCCTCATGAAGTCAGTAACTCATTCTCTCTGACTGTCCAACGTTCAGCCCTGGGGGAGAAATCAGACGGCACGAGGACGAAATGCGTGAATGTGGTACGCGCAGGCCGCAAGCTTTTCATAGTGGTGCAGAAATGGAAGGATTACGCATGGTCCACATACACTGGTGCTGTAAATGATGAGATGGAAGATGCTGCCCCAGCATACGTCGGAGAAATTTACCTTGCAAGGAGCAATTTCAAGGAAGACCGTTCAGTGTCACGTGGAAACTTGAGGGGGAGTCCGATCGAAACCTCCCGAGCTCCATGGCATCTCGCGAAACGAGCAAGCTCAAACGTATCGATCGTCATTTCATTGATCGCAATGGAGTGCATACGGCACGGTTCATACCCTTCCTCGCAGAGTCCAAGCGCCAGGCGCTTCGTTCGCCGGTTTAATTCAGGTCGTACCCCATCAGCCTGAGACCGCCACAGCGCCACCGTCAGAGGCACGAGGACATTATCGAGGTACTCCGCAGCGCGGCGGGCCTACACCGACGCTCTCGGTCCCGGAGGTACCCCAGATACGGACGCACGTTCGTGTCGCGGTCCGGATTCTGTGCACTAACACTCGAGTGGGAAGGAGGTTCCCATGTCGCTATCCCGTTCGCGTGCGGGGATACTCGCACGACCGTTTGGCACTCGTGCGAGCTCGTACGCGGTCGTGGGTCACCAGCGTACACCAAAGGAATAGACCGTGTCTTGCCGTAAACTATATATCCAGTTGGTCCAGAGAACGAGATTCATAGATATTTCTTTTGGTAATTATATTTATGCAGGAATGGGATCGGTCCTCTTTGAGATAACCCAGAAGGAAACGAACCACGATTAGTCCATATACACGCGCAAAGAAGGCCCATCGAAACGCTATGCGAAACAAAGGGGGTACTAGTAAAACGCGCCTAAGGTAGCGAAACAAATGCATCAGCGAGTCTCACCGATTTTGAACAAGAGAACACAACACACAGGAGGTATAATAGAAAGAGGAAACACTATGTACGTCGACGTTTGGAAAAACGAGGGGGATGGATACTGAATAGATAGAAAAGGGTAAGAGGAAACACGAGGAAAGGAGTGAAGGTCGAGTTTTACGAGGTCAAGTTTTACACGCGGGGAAAAACAACAGGGGAATTAAACAGAAACGAGGGAGGGACAGAATAAGTCAAAAGCGTGAAATGGCGGAACGTCTCGGGTACAGGTGGACATGTAGGCTGTCCACGTCCGCTTGTCTCGACCGCACGCGGCGGGTTCGCCCAAGCGGATATTCGAAATCGGGTCACCGCTTCCGCTTTCCGCTAATCACGGGCTCCATATCCGGAATGATGGCTTCTGCTACCATGCCCCCTTCGGCACTCGCACTCCGGCTCGCATCCCCTTCGGAATCATCGTGGGCGCCAGTCGAGTGGCCAGGTAGGGGTAGACCGAAGCCGGGTCCGCGCGTGACGAACCCAGACGGTTGTCGATCGTGATTCTGGCTTTCCTCGTCGTCGGCACCATGCCCCTCGACGTCAAACATCTCCGCGTCGATGTCTGCGTGTTCGGATAGGTCCACGACAGGTTCAGCCGGTGGGATCGCAATGTGACCGTCCGTGCGGACGGTCGGGCGTTGCCGTCGCGAGCGGTGTTCATTCCCAAGTAGGTCGGTCTCGACCTCTGTTTCAGCGCCATCACGGGCGAGGGGGGGTGGACTCGCGAGTTGGCGCGCAGATGGGGTGACACAATGATTTGCGGCGGAGGACTGGACAGCGCCGACGTCCTCCCACTCAATGTCGTCGTCTTCTGGTTCGGGTTCGGGGTCATGTTCGACCTCGACGTCTTCGTCGAGGTCTGCGAAGCTGCGACAGAGGGGGCAAGAAAAGGCCGATGCGTGTTTTTCAAGGAGGGGTCGTATGCATTTGTAGTGGAAGGCGTGTGAACAGGGCGCTATGAAGAGCGCTTGGCGGATGGTGACAGAAAAGAGACCTAGTCATGGCTGAGACGGGGGACCTCCATAACAAGGGAAGGAAAGACGAACATATACAACAGTCTGGGATGTTGGCCTTTGGCATTCGTTTGCCCTTGTGATCGCCCGGCTTGTCGCCGGTGACAGAGAGCGCCTTGAGTTGACCGATCGCATGCGTACTAGTCAAGAGATCAAACGAGGGAAAGATGGAGGGGATGACGATACACACTTGAAGGCGTTGGCAGCCGCCTGCCACTCACGACCCACCTCGATTTTGATCTTGACAGACTTGTAAATGTCTTCAGAGCCACCCTGATAGTCGACGCCGAGTTGGAGGACGTCGCCGTCTCGGAGCTGGAATGGTCTGGACTCGTGACCGGCAGGCGAAAGGCGGAGATGATTGAGGAAGGTGCCGGAAGAAGACTTTGTGTCTTTAATGAAAAACTTGCCAGATTCGAGCCAGATTTCAGCGTGAGAGCGGGAGACGACTTTTGATTTGAAAGCGAGTTTGTTGGAGGAGAGGAGGTTGGCGGCGTTGAGGCCGATTCCGGATCTGTCCGTGAATCTGCCTATGCGGAGAGGGGGGTCATCGTCTCTGAGATCGCGGGTGATGGGCTCGAAGCGGAGGGTGCGACGAGAGTCGAGATGGGGGACGAGACGGATGCGATGGGTTTGGTTCGGCGAGCAGGAGGCGGAGGATGGGCCGCGATGGAGCTGTGGCGGGACAGAGAGCGGCATCGATTCGACGGCTGCCGGGTCGGCTGGAGGGGGCGTAGGGGGTGCGGTGGCGGGCTGGAGGGGGACGGTGGGGGGCGAGTTCTGGATCGGGTTCGGGTTTGCTTGGCCGGTGGAGCGCCGTCGCCTGAGGATGTTTGTGATGCCGAGGGAGGCTGATACGGGGGTTGTCTGAGGGTTGCCGCTCGGGGCGAGCTGGGGGATGATGAGGCTAGCTGGGGCAAAGGACCTGCGACGGTGTGCGCGGGAAGTGAAGGGGACGGGGCTTGCGGGTGGCGACGGGGGCGAATCTTGCTGGGAGTGTGGTGGATGGGAAGTGGAGAGCCCGCGGGGTCGCCCACGAAGAAAGGAACCCAAAATGGTCGAACGCAATGCTGGCGGCGACTCGACGTTGGACACGGACTCCATTCGGTTCCAGATCGAAACAGCGCTGCTGTGGACGTCGGGGAGGAGGAGAAGACGGAGGAGAAGGGCGTAACGAGAGAGTCCTTTACTTGTATATTTTTTTTTCGGGTTTCAGTCTCGACGGAGGCTAAGCAGTCCAATCAAGGCACTGCTCGACCCGACGCCACGTTTACGTCGCTGGAATCCATTGTCCAGTGTCCACCGGGCCATGCACCAGATCGGTGTCGTCGCAACGCCACCCCGAGCCCGCTGTCCTGGCCTAGCACCAGTACGCAGGGGGGGCCCACTGGCAGACCGAGTGCCGCATCCAGCAGCGACTGCGGAGGCGCACTGATACGTTCTCATCCGATTCAGATGGCACAGGTTATCTCATAACGATTCTCATTGCACCCGGTTTGCCTCTTGCCGGACTCGGGTCCAGGCACAGTCCCAACCCAGGCGAGCCGTGAACTCGAAAGCCACGACCTTTAACCCCGTTTGTCTACTCGGTAGTGTGAGAGTAATCGTACCCCGTCTGATTGGTTGCGGTAGATTCCGGATGGGTGCGGACCTTCCGGATTCATGCGACGACGTTCCTTCAGCCACCATGCAGACCCTCCTCGCCAGCTCCCGCTCGCGCGCGTTCTGCGCACCCCTGCGCACCTTTGCCACCTCGGCGACGAGGGCCCAGGCTGTGCCAGTGGAGAAACCGACCTTGATGAAAGAGTTCAAGATCTACCGTTGGGTGGGTGCCTTTTCTCGCCCCGTTCCCCGGTGTTCACGCAGACGACCAGAATCCGGACGAGCCTGAAAAGAAACCCACCCTCCAGTCCTACACCATCGACCTCAACCAGACGGGTCCAATGGCACGTGTTTGCTCGTGTTGTTGCCCTCGCTCTAACGTCTTCGCTTCCCCGTGCAGGTCCTCGATGCACTCATCAAGATCAAGAACGAGGTCGACCCTACCCTCACTTTCCGCCGTTCTTGTCGAGAGGGTATCTGCGGATCTTGCGCCATGAATGTTGATGGCCAAAACACCCTTGCTTGTCTTTGCCGCATCGACAGAAGTCAGGGCAAGGACACCAAGATCTACCCTCTTCCCCACAGTCCGTGCCGTCCCCCGTTCCTCCGCGCGCAACATCTGACGTGTTCTGCGCCCCAGTGTACATCGTCAAGGACCTCGTCCCCGACCTCACCCTCTTTTACAAACAATACAAGTCCATCAAACCTTACCTCCAGAACGACAACCCCCCAGAGAAGGGCGAATTCCTCCAGTCCCCCGAGGATCGCAAGAAACTCGATGGCCTCTATGAGTGCATCCTCTGCGCTTGTTGCTCGACCAGCTGTCCGTCATACTGGTGGAACCAGGACGAGTATCTCGGTCCTGCAACGTTGATGCAGGCATACCGCTGGATTGCCGATTCCAGAGTATGTGACGCGTCGTAATGCCCCGTACGCGACTGACGCGGGTGGACCTATGAATAGGATGCGTATGGAGCTCAAAGAAAGGAGGTGCTCCAAAACGAGATGAGCATGTACCGGTGCCACACCATCTTCAATTGTATGTCGCATTTCCTTGGTTTGTGGTGCATTTCCTGATGTATTCACTAGGCTCGCGGACGTGCCCCAAGGGCTTGAACCCCGCTGCTGCTATCGCAAAGATCAAGCTCGAGCTCGCTGCAGATTGAACTGTACGTCGTATCGGTCGGGGTTAATGCGGTGGGTTAGCTGGACCACGACAGGGTTAAGTACTCGTCTCGTGTCGTCATTTTACCACAATTTATCATGTTGCACCCTTGGGAGCCAGACCTCTGGTACATGTACACTCGATTATATCCTATACCCTGATCCGGTTGGAGCCGACACGTTGGAGCCTCCACAGCATTGCTCACAAATAAGGTGCCCAAGCAGTTCAACTTACTAACCTCCAGAATATACCCTCACACCGCACGTTTCTCGATCATCTAGTGGCGGGCATCCATGGCGACGTTTGGCAAGGTGACATTCAACGCCCTTTCTTATGCCGCATCACGGCCGACCTATCCCCGTGCACTCTTTGAGCACGTCTTTACCTTTCACAGTACGGGTGCGGGCGGGGGACGCTGGGATACTGCTGTTGATCTCGGATGCGGGACCGGTGTGTGACCCTCGTCCATATTTGTCCCATGAGAGGAGCTGATTCGAGGCCAGGCCAAGCGACGGTCGAGCTCACACCTTTCAAGAAAATCATCGGCGTCGATCCAAGCGCAGGGATGGTCGACGCCGCCCAGCGCACCCTCACGTCGGCTCAGCCCGATGCAACGTCTGGCCGCATCACCTACGTCCAGTCCCCCGCCGAGAGCCTGCCGTTCTTGGAGGACGCCAGCGTGGACATGATGGTGTCGGGTGCGTGCTGGCTCGCTCCCCTGGTTTCTCTCTGACGATGCCCCGCTCACAGCACAAGCGGGCCACTGGTTCGACTGGTCGCGGATGTGGATCGAGGCTGCGCGGGCGTTGCGCCCGGACGGGACGATCGCGATATGGGTACGTCGTAACGCCGCTGCCTCCCGTCGTCCTGACCCGACCCGCCACGCCAGAACTACTCGGAGCTCCGCCTCCCCAGGTATCCCACCCTCACGCCCATCCTGACCCACTTTTTCCAGGGAAAAGATCCAAAGACGTCCATCGGGCCGTATTGGCAGCAGCCGGGACGCTCGATCGTGGAGGCACATCTCGTCGGGATTCCGGACGCGCGCGACGTCGTGCCGGGAGGGTTCAAAGAGCTGAGGCGGACTTATTTTACGGGTGCGTTCCCATCTCCTGGTCTCCATGCACGCGCTCGATCTCGCTCTAGGCGCGTACCACCCGCACTTGCCCTCGCCTCAGCCGATCCTGATGCGAAAGCGGATGACGTGGGACGACGTCCACGCGTACCTGCGTACCGCGAGCGCGTTGTATACCTATCTCGAACGGAACCCAGAAGATGCAGTGCGCCCCGAGGGCGACCTCGGCATGCGGTTCTGGAAGGCACTGATGCGCGGGGCGGAAGAGCAGGACGGGGGGGAGGTGAAACCCGAGGATGTGGTCGAGGTCGAGTGGCCGTTGGCGTTGATATTGGCGAGGAAGGCGTAGGTACTCTTTCTTTTCGTTCGCGCAGCCAGACTCGGAAGGCGCCGGGAAGTGTATTCGCCGCCGTGCGAGAACGTACGGCGATGAGCATGATCCCGACTGCCATTCGGACCGGGTAGGCTTACTTTCCTGGGTTTAGCTGGTGTTCTCTTGGACAGCACATGACCATACCTCAAGTACCTTTATTCTAAATCGGGAATCTAGGCGCTCTGTTTCGCTTCCGATGGTATCCCCAGTCTGATGTTCTACTCTTCCAGTTCACCGATCACCGGCATGGCGACCTTCGGAAGGACTAACTTTGACACGGCCACGTATGCTGCTTCTCGGCCTACTTACCCACGAGAGCTCTATGACCTGGATGGTCGCTGGGCGCTAGGTTCGAACGAGCCGTCGATCTTGGCTGTGGAACTGGTAAGAGGTGGTGCGAAGTCAAACTAGTCAACGCTGATCGGTGGTCGCCCCATTCCAGTACGTCACCGGAGTTGACCCAAGCGGTAACATGATCTGCGTTGCACGAACACACGGACCTATCATCGAGTTTGTGAGAGGCTCTACCGAGAAGTTGGATCTCCTGGCGGACAAAGGCGCCAATTTGGTCATCGTCAGTACGTGCCGTGTCTCTGACAAGTCTGCACGGCTGTCAACCCGACCCCCACAGCCCAAGCGACCCACCGGTTCGATAGCCCCAGCTCGTGCGAGTGATGCGCAAGGGTGCGACGGCCGCGTTCTGGGTTCGTCTCTTTCACCGCCTTTCTTTGTACTGCTGGCCTGGTCCTAGATTCACTCCGAATTCCGCCTGCCAGTGTACCCCTCGCTGACGCCGCTCGTCATTACCTACGAGCAAGATACAGATCCAGCTGTGCCTACTGGCAACAACCCGGACGGTAGGTGCTCGTCGATCACCTCGTCGGGATCCCTGAGGGTGGGGAGATCACCCCCAGAGTGTTCGCCCCCCTTTGCGTATGTTCAAGGAGTGACAGCCAGAGGATGTTGGACATCCGAACAGGCCGATGGAGGTGCTGTCTTGGAAGGCACTGCGAGAGGGGGATGGCGAGGTTAAGGAGATAGAAGTAGAGTAAGTAGTAGCAATAGTTGTAGCATGCAGGAATTCCCGGGGGTTCACAAAAGCTGACCAGCTCGAGCTTGTGCCCATGAACATAACCATTCTTGGGATCCATTCAACCTGATGTCCTACGAGCTACTCTCTGGTATCAGGCATGCATACTAGACAATCTGAGCCATATCTAGCCACCCCAAACCTTTAGTCTTTGAGGGAACTAGCCCATACTGTTAGTGAATGTCAAGAAATATATATAACCACATACATATGGTTCTGAAGAATGACTTTAGTAACCATGTCAATCCTTTCTTCAGTTGATGCATTGCTGTATGGTTTGAAGACCTCTCTCAGTGCATTCCTGACTCCACCATGTGAAACAGATGCATTGTATTTCTCCATTGCAGAGGAAAGTGGTTGGGAATACTTCTGTTGATGCAGAAAAAATGAATGCTCCAAGACCAGAATGGTATCTGTGTTATATAAATTTGCAAATATGTTCACAAAATTATGATAGAAAACCCACCAACACCAGCTTGAAGGATTTGTTTCCAGGTGGAACCTAGTGTCTTTCTCACCATCAGACCAAATTATATAGTAATAAAGAAAAATATTTACCTGTTGTGATGTAAAAACCTGAATGTCATCCCTAGAAATATATGTCTATATAATATATTATGACAGAATATCAAATATAAAGCAAAACACATGCCTGTGACATGAAAAGTTCCTAAATAATAAATAAAAGTAAATGAACAATATAACACCAATGATACAATGCATATTAACCTTCTAACTCATGATGAGTAGATAGTTCTTTGCCAGTTTATAAGGCTTACATCCTATTTGAATGCATTAAAACCACAAAGCAAACCAAAAGAAGAAAGAAGAAAAGGGAAATCATGAACTTACCAACTTTAAATGTGTGTTTCAAAAAATAGAGGTCACTAAGTATGAGTTTATCTTACTATATGATATTACATACCTCCTATTTTTTGCCAATTGAAAGACATTCATGACATTATCACCTCAATTATGGTAGTATCAACAATGTACAGCTTACCTCCTAGAATTTTAATGTCAAAATGAGGTAATGAAATATTAAGTTTATTTCATCAATATGCCATAGGAGCAACTTGCCTTCTACAAGATCATTCAAAAAGCAAGAAATGTATTAGTATTAATACTTTACTTTTATATCACTCACCATCTGTAAGATCAAAACAAAACAAAACAAGATCATCATAACATTTCCCCTGACATTATATATCTCACCTGCTATGATTTAAAAAAGATTGTATAGCATTTTAATACAATAATTTTATTGTATGATATACCATATAACTTACCAGCTATAATTTTAAACCAAGACCATAGCACTGTCAATTTGATAACTATGTAAACATGGCTATATATCTTACCAGCTATAAATTTGCAGCCAAGATATATGGATGTAATATCATTGATATTATGATGCTACCATGATGGCATCATAAATGACTCACCACCTATAACATTCAATAAAAACAACAAATAGAAAGAAAGTCATAAATTTGAATATTCTATCACATTTTATAATAGAGCTTACCATCTATAATTTTCCAAAAAAAATCAGTTCTATTTTAGTGATATATAATAATAACAACCTACCATCTATTATTCCAAAGAAAAATATACAGGGTAGTGACATCATGAGTATAATTATTCCTGTTACAACATATGACTTACTTCCTATAGATTTTAGGCAAGGTCGTGGCATTGTCAGTATACCATAATTAACATAATACAACTTTCAACTCACCTCCTATAGTTTTTAGATCAAACAACACCCAAAGATAACATTATTGATGAAGTCATTTAACTGATATATTTTAATATTCTTACTTCCTATAATTTTCAGGAGACAGTGTCATTGACTTGATTATCACCAACATATTATAACACAACTCACTGTCTATAATTCCCAAGTAGGAGCAACATTATCAATATGACAACAGCAATACTATGATATGCAACTGACCATCTGTCATGCCCAAAGTAGGATGAAGGGTGAATAGTATCATAAGTTTAATCATTCCACCAATATAATGATGTCCAACTCACCACCTATATTTCTCCAACCAGAAGAATGTGGAAGGTGATACCATTAGTATGATCATAATATGGTATAATACACACACAACCCCACCTTCTATGAGATCCATGTCAGAATGAAAAATAGAGGTGGAATTATTGATTTGCTTGTATTACTAATATCTATGCTATTCAACTCACCATCTATGATTCCCATGTCAGTGCAAAATGGAATGGCATTATCAGACAATCATCCTACATTGAATGTGATGAAATACAGCTTACCATCTATGATTTTCAAGCCAATACAGAGTGGAAGTAATATCATTAACATAATTCCTCTACTGATTAAAAATATTGTGAACTCACCTTCTATAATTTTCAAATTAAGGATGATACAACATGAGGAATGCACAACTCACCCACTATTTTTACAAAACACAAGATTAAAATGTGAAATAGATTTGTTAGGCTGATTATGCTCATAAATGTGCCATACTATATGACTCACTGTCTATAGTTTCCAGATCAGGGTATGAGGTAGAGGTACCATCATTGGCATGGTCATTATACCAAGTTATCATAAACAACTTACCTCCTACACTTTTCCAAACCCAGAGTAGGAGAACAGAAAGCATCATCAATATTGCCATCTCATCAACGTGTGATCACAGACTTCTCACCTCCTATAATTCCCAGAATAGTGCAAATTCCATTATCAGTGCTGGTACCTAATTGGTGCTCCAACAGACAACTCACCCACTAATGTCCAAAGGAAAAAAAAAGAAGTAAAATGATATCAGTACAATTTCACCAAGACATTTTAATTTTCATCTCACCTACAATGTGTGGATCAACAGAAAGGGTCAAAGTTGTCAAAGTTAATATTATTATCTTAGTAACACTATAGTGCACAACTCACTGTCTATGATTTTCAGTGGAAATGAAGAGTGATATCATCAATTTAGACATTCCATAAAGATGTCAGAGCAAACAACTTACCAGCTGTAATAATGATTGGTGACAATATCAACATAGTCAATGATTATCCCACTAAATGGTACAGCACAAAACTCACTGCCTGCAATTTCCAGTTTAGAAATAAGTGCAACATCAGAAATGACCAGTTGGATGAATATATTGTACATAGTTCTCATTTTGAAGGGTTTCTTACCTGACAATGAGGAAACCAATTTGCAAGCTTCTCAAGTAGCAGTGTATCCATGTTACCTATAGGAGAGTCAGTCATTTGATCTGTATATGATATCAACCTTCATCAAGGCAGCATTATTAGATCCATGAAAACATGGTAGTTTGTCATGTTAGCTCACATTTGAACTGCATATTTCACACAGACAGCCAAATTTGCTTCATAAGCAGAGGTCAGCAACATTTGCATAGTTTCTCCATCTAGAGCACTGGTGGTGGCTTCCAAGATTACACTACACTGATCAGTAGACTTGTGCACATCTGTCATATGGAACAATGTGAGGCTCTGCACCTACAAAACAACAGAAGACAAACCTTTCAGGCTGATCTTGACATGTGACTTTGGTGCAAACTTCAGTCCAGAAAGACGACCCCATACATTTGCTTGATTGAATATTTCTTCAATGACCGGCTTGCACTTTGACACCCGTTCCCTCCATGGGAGTTGTTGATCAGCAGGTGATAATTTTCCCAGCGCAACAGGTAGTAATGCATCGAATTTTGTGAATAACACAATGACAGGGACTGATCAGATGTCTACCATCAGTTTGGGGACACAATAACAAGAGATCTCACTATTTCCAGGGTCACACTCCTTAAAGAACCTTTCCTCGGAGTGCTGGATTGCCCGGTCGAGTTTGTCCGAGTCCATCGGGATGCAATACCTGACCAGGTGATCAAAAATGCCGTGCCAGTGGCCCAACTGTCCGATTTACCATATTGCGTGAAGTCGTTTCTTGAAATGGACATTCTTTGCGCGATCCTCGATAAATTCCTTCGTACGCAAGAATTCTTTTTCGCTACCAGCTTCGAAGCCCTCAGAATCGTGGAAGATGAATTTGTCATTGCTGCGGAAAATTAGTTCGTCCTCGATGTTGTGCAATCCGCGCTGACAGATCATCGTATCAGACACGGTATGACATGAAAGAAGCCTCACCTCCATGGCTCCCTTAACCCGCGAAAGATCAACCTAATTATACACGTTAGCATATGCGCGACGGCACCGATTCGAATGCCTACCTTGTTTCCCTCACCATCAAAGATCTCTGGGTTCTCCGTGCCGTTGCAGATCGCACGAAGAACGGTCGTTTTACCAGAATTCGCGCGGCCGACGACAAGGACCCTGAAGCGACCAAATCTCGCTTGGAGGTTTTCTGTCGACATCCTGAGGAAGCAGGCGAGATGCAAAAGACTGTTTACGGTGATAGTTTCTTGGGCAGCTGTGGATGCGAGGTAACCAAGAGGTCCCTTGGATGGCGGTGACTCGGAGAGCGATGTGGTAAAGGCAGGCAAATATCGATAAACGCAGCTCCGCAGAGTCCGCACTCGGTTTTCGGAAAGTTTCCGGTTTCCGGCCAAATCATCTTACTCGTCAACTTGAACCGGTCTTATATAGATAAGTAAATGTCATGAATCTTTGGGTTGATTTCGTTGGACTGTCAGACTCTTCCTTGCAAGCTCCTGATAGCTCGGACAGGCGGAGCGACCTCACAGGCACGCCCGTTGCCACCCAAGACTCGGAGTAGTACTACTAGTACTTCCCTTCGGCCCAGGCAAGTCGACCCACAACAATGCGACGAAATAACAAGCTGGTTTATGATATACAGAAATTATAGACAAGGAATCCACCTCGGTAGGGTATTCTTGCTTCACGATGTGTAAGTCTTGCAGTGACGTCTGGGCTGGTGGTGGACGATAGATCTAACCCCTGCAACTGGCAGAGCCTGTAGAATCCTTCTCCGATAACTTGGAGGTCACGCTGAGTGCGAGGCTAATTTGGTCGTGGTGTCATCCTTTGTGTGTCAACACGGCGGCTCGCGCGGGATAACCACAAACTTGAACGAATACTAGTATTTCCTCATTCAAGGTTCTGGACCATCCACGATGCGCTTTCGAAGACACATGGATCTCCGTTGATCGGTCCTTCAGGCGGAGGTATTGCAGTCTAGTAGTAGTTGGTGAGTCAATGGTGACTCGGACCAGTCCTGATTCTATATGTACACTTTCAAGTTGTCATCCGCGCAAATATTGAGGCTGAGTCCAGAGACTTTCGTTGGGAACGTATGGAAAACTTCCCCGCAAGTTCTAGTACTGATCTTGTCTTGTCGACCTTCAGCTGGGACTAGCGCATCGTGTCGTGGAAACAGCGAGTGACTCGTTACGTAGGTACTACTTCTTTTATGCACTCGAGAAACTGATTATTCTCTCACCAATGTTATACTTCCTGCTTGCACTGGCAGCGGGTTGCCACATATTTTCCCGCTCAACTGATTACACTATCTGCCACTCGCAGGGCGCTTCTTTTCCGGCCAGTGATAGGCAGTCACCCGAGCACGCAACTCCTAGGTTAGAATCTGGACAGCCACCAGTGGGTTGACATCGAACTTACACAAGGTAATTATATCTTGACATCTTTCAACTGTACCACTGCCTCACAGGACAGACAAGATATTGGGTATCCACGAAGACACCTCCGCCCACTAGTATACGGTCGTAGCGATTAGTCAGTGACAAAGGCAGGTGAAATGGGACTTGGATGAAGTTCAAGTCGCCCATATAAAGCACTTCATGGCCACGAGGCAGCGAGACCAGCGCGATGATTGGTAGAGACCGTATCAAGAAGGAATGAAAATTTCGTGTTCCATTTCCGCTCCATGCATCGTGACACATCAGCCGCTTGACTCGGAGGAGGGCTGTCTCCATCTACCTGTATTTTGCGCGTGGTTTGACTGAATTCGCATAGCCATAATACTGCGCTGGGCAAAAAGGCATGACCGCACAGGTCGCCGCGAATCCACACACTGGCATAGAACATGAACCATCGATTACAAGTGCGCGGACACGTCGTCGATCCAGATCTACTGTATGTCGACAGTATCTATGCCATCTATCAGCTTGGTGAGCGCGGTCTCCTCACGAACTTGGGCCATGATCAAGTCGTCTGTAGCCACCCGTTTGTACTGTGCACGTGACAGTGGCTCCAGCAACAATGCACCAAACGGCTGTCTAAGGCGCGCAACGAGGCGTAGTGCGCGCGTCGTGCCATCCGAGTCGGCTGCGCGGCGCAGGAATTCCTGGTCAAGGAGGGGGCTGATCCACGGATGGATCAAGAGAAGATCCTCCGCTTTTGAGAGGTCATACGTAGTCTTGATTTCGACGTCCCAAAGTGCGGCGGTGGTTGCGCGATAGACATGTATCCCAGACTTCGTATCTGACTCGATATGAGCAAGTTCAAGGATGGGGAAAGTGATGCCGTAGAGACGTAGTCGGCTGGCAGCCATGAATGGGGGAGGGTGTTTGCAGAGGCGTTCGTACAGGACCATGGCCAGGGACAGGTCAGGCAAGGATGTGCGTAGTGCCAAGACTAAGGTATCCATCTCGCCTATCTCGATAGGTTGGGGAATATGTAGGGGAACGACTTGTCTGAAGACCGCAAGGTCAACTGGTAGACAGCTGTTATACCCACCCGCATTCCCAGTCCATGCGAGAATTGTCACGTCGCCTGAACCTGTCAGGACAAATCCCAAGAGTCGACCGACAGCTCGATTTCCTTCCCCATATATGACTGGGATTGAAGCGTTGAAGATACCAAGCAATGAGTACGCAGCATCTTCGACGAGCGTCGTTTGACGCGTAGAAGCTAAAGATAGCTTCTCACGAACCCTCTCTAAGCCTGGTCGAAGTAGCGACAATTGTTGTTGCGAAACTCCAGACGCCTGCTCCATCTCTGCTACGATGTCAGGTGACTCCTTGTGATTGAACATTTCCAATCCGAGATACGGCTCCCAGTCTTCAGTATAAAATTGGACTGTCTTGGCAGCAAGGTATTCTTGGTAGGTCCATGCGCGGGTATTCCAAACACTTCTCTGGAGATTACCCGGCTGCTGTGAGTGGGACCAGACACCGCGGAGATAGACGAGCGTGAGCGATGAGTCACGATACCATATAAACATAGCAACCAGCGACTCTTGCAACACCACGTTGTCTCCTCGGTCAATGCAACACGTGTCTGACCAGACCCATTGGAATCCAAGATGGCGGGCGATCTTGCAAAGCATCTGTAGCTTGATGTTTGACGGAGTTGGCTCTAGCTCGTAGATAGTGATGTTCTGGACCTGGTGGAAAAGCGGTTCGGAATCTTCCGAGTCCCACCGGTGGGAGAACATCACATAGCGATAAAACTTTTTCACTTCATCTTCGATACGGTCATGGTCAAACCGAGTCAAAGTCGTCATGGATGATCGCAATTCATCGTAGATAGGGAGCTCCTTAAACATCGCTGCCTGCTGTGCCTTGTTGTAGAGGCGGCCTGTGACAACGTCAATGAGCACTCGTGGTAGGGGCCTGACGATCCGGTGGACGATCTGCCAGATCAAGGAGGTGATGTCAAGGTACTGGTGACAAAGGTCTGCCCAAAACGAATGAAAAATCTTTGTTATGCTGACCATTAACAGAATGGCTTACCACGAATGTTTGGATCAGATGATCGTTCGAGTTTTGAGAGCATCAACTTGAATGCCCCGAATGCTTCGCTGTAACGGCCCATGGCATTTAATGCAGCATGCTTCCCCTCATACCCTTTATATGACAACGGATCGACCTCGGTGAGCTGATAGAGTGGATTAGCGTGAGATACTCGGCGCGAAATGAAATGCGGTCCATACCCCATTGCTGCACTTGAGGAGAATGTCATTGGAGTCGGATGGGCGGAACGAAATTGCTTCCGAGTAATATCCAATAGCTTTCTCATGTTCCCTTGCATCCCTTGCATTGTCTCCGAGACTCACTAGCTTCCAGACGCAGCATTCACGAAAATCTAACGAAAAAAGTCGAATCAGCCGAGTTTACAGTGATACAGTCATGGGAATTACCACGTTTCCACTTTGCTTGCTTATCATCGGTCACATCCGGTAGCTCGTTCTCCATCCGCCGGAAGCACTCAACCGCCTCTGGGATACGATCACCCACCTCTAGGACGCTGCAGACAGTGCGGTAAACAAGAAATCTAGACATTTTGAACTAAACCAACAGTCAGCATCTAGAGTCAGACTATCTCGGAGAAAATACCTTGACTGCGGCATCCAACACCTGAGGCACCGAGCGGTCAATCAGAATCTCGCTCGCCCAACGCGTCAACATTTCAATCGGGGTTGAGGGATTCAGTCTCATCACAGCAGAGTAGGCTCCGAGCATTACATCCCGGTTCCCTGCCTTTGATGCCTCGCCTACCATTCCTTCCAACCTCGTGATGCAATTCTGCGTAAATTCTGACAACCATTAGGATTATTTTATTCTAACAGCCAACAACGAACTTACCGGAGCGCCAGTCGGAAAGTAACTTGTCGGCTTTCACGTCCTCACTTTCGGTACTTTCGAATTCGAGAAGAGAATCTGCGACCTCGAATATACGATCCTGAGCATACAAGGCCTCGCAATGATGCTTTTGTTCGTGGGCAGAGACGATCCGAGAGAGCCCATCGGCTTTGAGTTGGAGATCGCGGTTGACTCCTTCTACGAATGCAATTCCATCATCTAACAAATGGGGATGGGTATCAGATCAGCCTGAATCACGGTTGCATCGAACGTACTCTTGCTCGCTTCCTGACTGCGAAGTTCCGAACGCAGCGAATTAATAGTCTCCTTCTGTTCATCGACGGTGCGTTGAGATGCGGTGAGCTTGTCCTTGATATCTCGGATGGTTTGCTCCAAAAGCGCAGCTCTAGCATCTGTCAGACGCGGATGAATACAGGAGCTGCCTGGATGACGATGGTGATGGACATACCTGCATTCGCTTCCTGGTTGCAAAGTTTCGATCGCAGCGAACCGACGGTCTCCTTCTGTTTGTCGTTTGTGCGACAAGATTCGGCGAGTTTGCCCTGGAGGTCTTTGATGGCTTCTTCACATCGCTCG
>JBBPTU010000818.1:0-17466 GCA_038094295.1 Tylopilus aff. beelii | reverse complement strand
CCTTACACGATAAATACCCTCCGATTCCAATCCTCTCTCATCGATTTCCTGTATGCAAATCCGGACAATCTTCGGAATCTCTGTCTCTCCCAGATTCCGAGAAGTTGCGTAATCCACGAGGCTGACACCAAAAACCAAATCACTACATTCCCCTACGTTGTAGTTATAATAGAGTATGGGTTTTGGCGTCAAAGACGTCAATGCACGGGGGATATGGGTCTTAACCAGGGACACATCTTTTTCAGGTGAGATCTTCGTAACTGCTGATTTCGCATATTCGGAGAGTTGCGTCTGTATGGTGGTAGTCGTGCTATGAAGTAGTAAGTGCCGTGCCTCGGAAACAGAGAAGATAGTACGAACGACATGTTGTCGGTGTACTTTTCCAGTACACCCTTGATAGTACTCGAGTAGTCGTGAATAAAGCTCTCCAGACTCTGAACACCCATGAGAAGGATAGAAAACTGGAATGCAGCTTCCTAGACATACAGTATATGCGCTTCCCAGTGTCTCCTTGACTGTAGAACCCTTGTCGAGGAACGTTATCAATTGATTGAGTTGTTTCTTACCTGCGGAAGATCAGCCTCGATGCGCAGGTTAGATTACGCATACACACCATGTTGAGCAAAATCGGAAAACGTGGTGCCAGAATTCGATGGGGAACGGTTACGCGGCACATGGGTAGTTCCTGAGGGCCTTCGGTCGAGGGGCCGGAGCGGTTGGGGCGCAGTCACAGCAGGTCTCGATGGTAAGACTGGATTCGAGCGAGAATTGGACATTGGAGACCCCCCAGCTTCGACCAACGTCGTGCTTGGAGGCTGTGGCGTGGATGTAGCTGCGAGTTTGTGATCCTAACAATTGGTGAGCTAGGGGAGTAAGGTGAGAAGGTGGCGCTCCACCTCCACTTCCTGACACTTCTTAAGGTAAGCGCGCTTCAGCTTCGGCAATGTGTTCTCTGCGTAGTCTGAATACGCGGAAATGGATCCTTTGAGGTCTTCCTTGATGCGTTTACGCGTGCGCTCTTGGGTTTCCTACAGCGACTTAGACACCAACACACAAACAGCGGGAAGAGAATACCTTTAGCGCCATCAGATTATTCACAGCGTCCACAGCGAGCGTCGAGAGGAATGCTTGTCTCGTTTGCGCTTCTGCAGGAGAGATGGATCAAACCGTCGGGCTCGGAGTATAGACGAACCTCTTTCAACATTGTCCCTGATCTCGGCCCACGCGAGGCGCGCTGTACTCATGTCCGTACGATCATCCAGGAACGCATCCATGGACCTTGCTTTGCGATGCAACTTGAATAGAGATTCGACACTAACAATAACGCGTTATGCGTCGCGTAGAGACGGTCGCGGATATGCTTACTAAACTTCCTCTATGCGCTTCCTGTGATATTTGCGTTATCTCGGGAACGTCATGGCGTTTCACGCAGATACATACCTTTCCTGGAAAAAGTTGAGAAACGAATCTGTGAGCACCTTGAGATGGTGATCGAACAAGGGCAAGGGCCCGGATTGGAGGAATGGCTCTGAGATTGACTGCCTGGACTGCACCACAGGATCGAACGAGTCTGTCGTCGTCTGCACCGACATGATGGAGATCGACTGATGTGCAACGGAATCCGGCTGAGACCAACTTGGCAAACATGTACAAACAACGACTATCTACATGCCACGCTTCTTCTCCATCTCCGAGTGCAGATTCAGTGGCATCCCCTGCTCCATTCCTGATGGCGGTGTCAGCAACGTCCTCGCAACGGGGGCGATGGACCAACCGAGGAAGAAATCTACTGGATCCAAGGTCTCGTCCCTGCCCATCAGGATATCGAGGTGTATGTTACTCCGGCCCATGCCCGGCATGTGTGGGTTCTATCCGGACCGTCAGCGGCGATTAGCATCACGATTGAGCGAGCTTGCCTTAGCGACGATCTTGCGTTCCATGAGCAGGCGCGCCGGTGCGTGTACCCCGTACAGATTACGTAGCATTGTCAATCTCAGGTTGTCCTGCGTCTCTTCCCACTGAGGCGGATGGTTGAGTAGTACGAAACAGAGCATGCAGACGACTCACGCGCGCAAGACGATGCTCGATATCCCCCCTTGATTTCGTTTCTACGGCGATGCTGCGCGGACCATATTGGAGTGTGTCGTGGAGTCCGAAGCTGTTGGCCTTGGCAGTCAGCGAGGCGGACTTCTGTTCTGCTGGTGGTACGATGTGCAAAGAGGGCTCCTGTGACGTGAAACGGGTCAGATTTGGGTACGTGAAGAGGGACAGGGACGTGCCATGGTAGCAGGAGGACAGTGACGCGTACCTGGACGGATCGCGTGACATGATTGTGACCTAGTTGTGACACAATTCCCCCACATCGAGCTCATTAGTTGCGACCGAAGTGACATATATAAGTAGCTCGCATCAGCCCAAGTTCTCTCAGCCCTCTCTTCCCTCCTTCCACCGCCTTGTCTTTACTTTGCTTGAAATCGGCCAGACAAGTCAGTCGACCTGGAATCCTCACAGTACATTGAGTTATGTCCGCTAGGCACCCACGGTCTTCGAGCATCCCAGTTCGGGGCACGGTCCCAGCTTCCCCCGCTCGACATATAGAATCCGTAATTTCCATACCCTTTTCCACTAGCCCCGCCCACCCCAGGTCTCGCCAAATTAGCCAGGGATGGCCACCCCGCAACTCCCCCGGAAGCATAGGCATCCCTCACGGAGTCCGTGGAAACGGTTCCGTCACCTCTAGTCCCCCAGCCAGACCCACCTCTCGCTCTTTGACTCACTCCTCCGTCGCATCCGCGCGGAGTGGCACATCCCCATACACCATTTACGAACCTCGCGTGATCAGGGCCGACTCTGCTCGTACGGGAGATGCGGTCTGTCCTAGCTACACTTCTGCGCCGTCTGGCTCGCCAAGCCGTACGAGGCGACCAAGCTCCGCTGGCGTTAGGGCGCGCAGCGCGCAACGGCCCTCCGTTGCGCATATCTCGCCTCCTACAGAACCAGCTCCGTTTCCTCGTCCTGCTTATCTGGAACATTCCGCGCTTCGGCACTTATTACAGACAGAATCGACGTCATTGATTCTTCCCCGGAAAGCAGAACCGATTGTGAGACTAGATCCGACGGGAGCAAGACGGATACAACGGTCCCCATCATACGATAGTGACGAGGACGATATGAGCCCTCCTCGGGAGCTTCGGAAAAGTATGCCATCTCCTCTGGCTGCGTCGTCGCCGACCCTGTTGTTACCCACACGTTGGTGCGACGAATATAGGAGCCCGAATCTGAGCGTATGCGGAGATGGTCGAGAACTAATATACCAAGGTAAGCTACTTCACAACCTCTGTGCCTAGAAGTAACCGAGCCTTCAGGACCATCCGGGGGTTCCGACAAAGATGCGGCGGCGGCCCGAACGGCCGTTCCCGTACCGCCCGCTTGCGGAATATTCTACTATGAAGTAGAGGTTACTAGCAAAGCTCCAAAGAAGTATGTTCGTATTTGTCTCGACTGACCGTTCATTGACGTTTGCCGTTCAGCCGCATGAGCGTTGGGTTCGCCATCTCCTTGCTCATTGGTCTACAATTAATGATACACTATCCACAGCTTCATTACTCGTGACGTCAAAGTATCACGCCTTCCTGGGTGGGAGAAAAATTCCTGGGGGTATCACGGAGAAAATGGCACTGTGTGTTCTGGGGACAAGAGTGGCCTACCTTTTGGAACTACGTTTGGAGGTAAGCATTGCCTGACTGATCAATCCACGGGGTTTCAGCCTCCCTCGTTTCTAGTTGGTGATATCATTGGCTGCGGCATCGATTTTACTCAGAATAAACTTTTCTACACCAAGAATGGCTCCCTTCTCGGTACGCGCAACTTGAATCTGGCTGTTGTCACGACTAACAGATACTCGTAGGCACGATATGTGACAATGTTGGTAAAGATTGCGACATTTTCCCAGCAGTCGGACTCTGTTACAGTAATGAATCCATTCACGCCAACTTTGGACAAGAAACCTTCAAGTATGACATAGAGGATCACGTGCTTCAACAACGCAATCACATCTGGTCCAAAATTCAATCTACGGCCTTGACGTGGCCCACGGAGAAGCTTCGGTCGTACGAATTACCTACTGATGCTGATGCTACAGGGCCCATTGCAGAACCGAGCAACAAGGTTCCGCTCAATGACATCGTTTTATCATATCTTTCGCACCATGGTTATGCGCGTACAGCGCGCGCGTTCGAATCCCAATGTCGCACGCGTGGCGGGTTGTCTGTCCGCACGCCATCTGCATCAGAAACCACCACGGCTACGCCAACGTCTACGGACGACTATGTCATGGATATGGATATTGGCGATGGTCCTTCGAGCACTTCAACATCAGGACCAACCGCCATATCACCGATTCCGGCTGACGACATCGAGCTCCGCACGCAGATCATCAAATCCGTCGTCTCGGGGGACGTGGATACCGCACTTGCGGCCACTCGCAAGCACTTTCCGCTGGTACTCCAGGCAGACGCAGGACTCATGCTGTTCAAGCTTCGATGCCGGAAGTTTGTTGAGCTTGTGTTGGAAGCAGCAGAGTTAAAGAAGAAAATGACGGCAGAGGAAAATGACATGAACGTAGAGGGTTGTGGACCCGTGTCCAGATCGGTATCTGGATCGGTCTTGGAGTCTGTGAGCGAAGACACCGTGGGTAGCGATGGTGGAGTGATGGTAGATGGGGTCGGCATGGACATCGACGACGGGGAAGCAGAAGTCGATACGGCGGACATTGGCACGCACGCAGGTATGAGCATGCCTCCGAGTAGCGCACCAATTGCCATCGGGCCAAGTCGTAAGCCCTCGGTCGCCTCGCTCTCTTCCACTAGCAGCTGGGCCGGCGCAACGGCCGCCCAGTATGGATCCGCCCTGGAGAAGGCTGTCATATATGGTCAGGAGTTGGAGTCGGATTACAAGAATCGCTCGGAAGTGCGGGCAATATTCAAACGTACGTCAGTGATCATGGCGTATGATGATCCGTTGGAGGCTGGGGGGGACGCAGCCGAGGTTGCTGGACAGGCCGCGAGAGTAGCACTTGCTACAGAACTCAATCAAGCTATTTTGCGTAAGCCGAGTTCTTCGACTATGCGGAGGCGAGGACTGATGTACCGTATAGAATCTCAAGGGCGTCCCGCAGAGCCTTTACTTGATCGGTTGTATCGTCAAACTGCTGTGTGCCTCATCCAACTAGCGTTGATGGGCAACGGCGCTGCAGCGTTCGCTGATATGCCGAAAGAATTCCTGGACGCTTAGTATTATTGTTCGCGTTAGCTTGGTCTCCTCGGTGGGGTGGAATGTTGCGTGACGAATTCTGGCGATGTAGTGTACTAATCTTGTAGCACCAGCGTGAAACCCAACTCTTATAATAATAACTGAGTCTTTCTGGCACTTTGAAGCATCGAGATGAGTTGCATCTATGATTGCACTATAGTATGTATGATAAGGATACAGAGCAGTGGTAAATGAACTGGAGCGGGGAGTGACGTGGGTGAGGGTACTCGCGATTGTACATTGCGAAATCGTTACGATTGCTGTTCGACAGTGAAGGACTCTCCACATCCACACGCATCCTTTATATTAGGGTTATTGAAAACGAACTTGGAGCTGCGAAGAAAAAAAGACATGAGCACGGTCTGCTTGGCGAGAAACGACACAGGGATCCTCACCTCAGCGCATCCTCTCTCCAGTCCATCTCGCTCCCAATGATGGAGAACAGCGCCTTGCTGTCAATGAGCACGCGCGCACCGTCCTGCTCGACGACCTCGTCAAACTTGCCCGGCCGGTCGACATACTCGAGGTGATAAGACAAGCCCGCACAGCCCTTGTTCCGCACGCCGATGCGGATGAGCTGAGGCGTCGGACCGTGAAGAAGCGCGCGGAGACGCTGTGCGGCCGTGGGCGTCTGATGAACAGTAGAGGTCAGCGTCAGCGAGAGCACGAGCGCAGCGGGATGGACGCACGATGGAAAGCGCAGCCTTGGTCGCGCGGAGGGTCGGTCGCGGGCGAGGGGTCTTGGGGAGGGGCGGGGGACGCGCAGCAAGTTGGGGGGATGCGGCGTCGGCGGAGAGGGGTTCGCCGGTCGGGACGGCTGCGGGGGTGTCGGTTTGGGGTGAGTGGGGTTGCCTCGGTTCTGGTATGGGTGGGTGGGGGTGTGAAGTGGAGAGCGCGGACATCATGGCATGGCGGTGGGAGGTGAGCGCGGGTGGGCCGCGGCATGCGGGGGAGAGCGACGAGCGGGCGAGCGAGGACAACATGGAGAGCGGTGGTCGACCCGGACAACGTCGGCGAACATCTACTCTGGGATGACTAATCGTGACTATGGGCATATGGACATCCGTTGATTGGCTCCCGTTGCTTACATACTCCCGCCATGTCGACCGTACTCGCGACCCAGGTCAGAAAACACACCACCGCACGGCCGACCAGGGCAGCGGGGCGTTACTGGAAGGGCAAGGCCCCGAAGGGCGCTGCAGAGGTCCCATCAGACTCTGACGAGGAGGAAGAGGAAGAGCAGGCACGAGAAGAGGGCGACGTCCCCATTACTGGGGAGGACTTGGCCGGAGAGGCAGAGGAAGAAGAGTCCCTACCAACACGGTCTACTCAGGAAAAGACTTCTCGTGCGCTCAACGTCTCACTCAAGGATGTCAGCATCTCGGGAGATGGCAAGGTCATCGTCGCAGGTCGCGAGGAGTCTGGTAGAACACTTATGGAGGAAGGTACGTCGTAGAATCTACGCGCCCTGCTCATTCCTCACCAGTGGTATCACACAGAAGAGTCGGAGGAGGAAGAGGAGGCACCTGTTCGGGCAGAGGAAGAGGAAGAAGAGGCGAGCTTTCGCACATACGCATGTAACTTACGACTAATAATGTTACTTAGTCGAGCGAAGAAGAGTCCGAGTCAGACGAGGAGGAAAAACCCAAGCTCCTTTTCAGACCTGTATATGTCCCCAAGTACGCTACGGCTCACTAGCAGGTCCCCGCTCGTTGACGCCGGGTATATTACAGACGCGGCCGCGCGACCATAGCAGAAAGAGATGCAATCGCTCAAGAG
Source organism: Tylopilus aff. beelii (assembly GCA_038094295.1). Classification (NCBI taxonomy): domain Eukaryota; kingdom Fungi; phylum Basidiomycota; class Agaricomycetes; order Boletales; family Boletaceae; genus Tylopilus; species Tylopilus aff. beelii. Next base: position 10,377 of record JBBPTU010000818.1, on the reverse strand, counting down.
GCAGAAGAGCTACAACGACAAAAGGAACTTGCCGCCGAACAGCGCAAGAAAGAAAGCCACGACCTCGTCGCCGAGAGCATCAGAAGAGAGCTGGCAGAAAGTAGGCCCTCGATACACAATTCAGCCCCTACTTACTCATGGCGCATGTAGAGGAGAAGGAGGAACTTGTTCCAGACGTAGATGATACAGATGGGCTTGACGCCGAGGGAGAGTTCGAGGCGTGGCGTCTGAGGGAACTTGCACGAATCAAGACGGAGAAAGAGGAAGAGCTCCGACGCGAGGAAGAGCGAGAGGAGATCGAACGGAGACGCGCCCTTCCAGAGGAGCAGCGATTAAGGGAGGACTTGGAACACGCCAACAAACTCAGAGAGGAGAAGCCAAAGGGCCAACAGAAGTTCCTCCAAAAGTACTGGCACAAGGGTGCCTTCCATCAGGTGGGTGATTTTGGGTGCATCTTTACGTCATACATAGTAATCCATCCACAGGATGTCGAGATTCTCAAAAGACACGACTTCACCGAAGCAACCGAGTCCACGGTCGACGTGTCGATGTTGCCAAAAGTGATGCAGGTCAAGAACTTTGGGAAGCGCAGCAGAACCAAATATACGCACCTTGTAGATCAAGATACCACAGCGGGAACCGGCGGTTTTGGAGGTGTAGGTTCTGTCAAGTCAGGTGGCCACTCTACGGAGGGCGGGGGCTGCTTCCTGTGTGGGGGCCCGCATCTGAAGAAAGGTAAGACGTGCGGTCATTGTGTCTACTCTTTGACTCAGGGACCCTTTAGACTGCCCTCAAAACACTGGTCTCCCACCCGGTCGCGCCCCTACGGCATATAGGACTCAAGACGCGGCGGTGGGCAAGCAGGTTTCGTGGCGTGATCGGGACGAGCGGGATGGGCGAGATCGTCGGTCTCCTGATCGGGATAGATCGCGGCGCTTAGATCATGGCCGTGATGATGGATGGCGAAGACGAGACCACGGTTATCGCGACTCCCGAACAGGCAGACCACGCCTACATTCGCGGTCCCGTTCGCCGCATCGAGACAGACGGTCGCCCGTGGATTACGACCGAGACAGCTACAGGGAGAAGCGTCGTCGTGTAGATTAAGATTTAAAATGTAAGTCCACTCTTAATCTAACCTATATATGCACGCAAGTCGTCGTAGAGGCGGGTTTCGTTCGACCTTGCGCCATCTGCTAGGCTGCTGTGCGCGCTCGGCCTGTCCGGCAGGATGGACTAACACGAAACAGGGAACCGAAGCGGGGCAACTGCGGCGGTTTGCTATAAGCGGGCGCCTGTGGGTCACCGTCTCAGTTCCTGTGCCAGTTTGAGTTACCGCGAGCCCACATGGTGGCTCGATTTGTTATCGATGAAATCAAAGTCTACGGATCTGGATTTAGCACCCCGTCAAGCGACTTGCCGTCACGGTGCGACTGTTATAAAGCCCGCCGACGGGTCTCTCATTTCGCAGAACCCGTCACGACGACTCGGTGAGTGGTCTTCGCAAATCGGTTTGCATACGTTGAACTGCGCTCAAAAGGTACTGATACTGATATATCATGGATATCTTCATGTGCGGAGTGGCCTTTGCAGTGTCGGAAGACGATGTCAAATTGGAGCTCGCCAAGATCGTGCACAAGCCGCCATTTCCGCTCGACCCTCCTTTGAACTTTGAAGTAACGCTCTTCAGGAGACATAGGTCACGTGGCAAGCTCGGGATGCTCACTCTGCCAAACGAGCGTGCGGGGATCGACTTCCTTCGCGCCTACGGTACAAATGGGATACTCATCAAGGGTTCCCGAGTCTTATTCTCTGAGAGTAACAAACCCTTGAACGAGGACAGGGTTGCCATACTCAATTCAAGGCCGTGGAGAGACCCCCAGCAACTCATCAACGAGAAGGAGCAGCGGATTCGCGAGGGCAGGGCGTTCCCACTCACGTCGTACGGCTTCGGCCGCTTCCTCGCCGATGGCACGTTTTCGTCCGAGCTCGTCGCTGAAGGCTCGGCTGATATTGCTTGCGACCTTGAGCGACGTGTAGTGCGCTTCACACTTCGCAAGCAAGATCAACGCACCGACTTTAGCGACAGCCGCATCGCTTCCATGATCGCTATGGTATATGGCCCTCCCTCGGCCTCGGTCGTCACCTACCCACCGCGTTCGGTCGACGCGATCGTCGATAGCAATGCAGCAGAAGAGCCCATCATCTTCATCAAGGCCAATACATTCCCGTACTTCTCCACCGAAAGTCATCTTCGTCTCGATGTTGATGACAAGCCTCCGGAGAGTTGGCGCGCTCAGGGGCTCGTCCCAGACGTCCCGATGCCCCCGGGCTGCTTCTGTCTCATGTGCAAGTTTACCGATGAGGGGGACAAGGGAGCGTTCCTACACGCTGCGCGTACTCGGTTCCACCTCCGCCACCACACGAGGCAAACCGCTGTCCACGTGCGCGACAACACCACCGTACACCAGGGCCCAGGTACCGACCTCGACTTCCTCGCCGACCTTCCCTTTGAACTCGCGTTCGAGATCGAAAAGGAGGTCGTCAATTGTACTATCAGCCTCACCGACGTGGGGCTGCTGCGCGACCACCTCAAGCGGCTGCACGTCACCCACGGGGACGCCGCAGCACCCATCTTTCGGCGGTTCATCGCGCTCTTAGAGGACGATAGATTGAACAAGCGGCCGACGCGCCGTAAGCGACGCCGGAATCGTGCTGCGCCGACGACCCTGGAGGGTCGTCTCCAGCATGCGACCGAGCTCTACCTCGAGGAGCAACGCCGTCCGCGAGGCAAGCTTGCCCTTGCGCTCCAGAGCCCTGCCGTCTCGTACACGTACCACATGATCCTCACGCCGACGAGCTACATCCTTGAAGGGCCCGTGGCGGACCAATCGAACAGCGTCTTGCGCCGGTTCGGGCACCACGAGTGTTTTTTGCGCGTGTCGTTTCAGGACGAGAACAGGTCGAAGCTTCGGCGAGACTTGGAGATGTCGATATCGGACTTGCTCTCAGAGCGGTATCGCCCTGTGCTACTCAACGGGTGCATAGTGGCGGGAAGACGTTATAGAATGCTGGGATATTCGATGAGCGGCCTCAAGGAGCATTCCCTTTGGTTCGTCACCCGGTTCCTTGACGATGAGGGGAACATATTGGATGCAGATGCAATTAGGAAAAGCCTCGTGAGTGCCGTCTCGCGCTGCGAATGCCGCTGGGTGGCTAACGTGTGACTCTACAGGGAGATTTTTCGCGTTTGTTGTACCAGCCTGCCAGACTCGGAGCGCGTTGGTCACAAGCATTCTCGGCGACCGATCCTTCCATCACCCTAGAAGTGGACGAGATAGAGATGATTAATGACATCCGATCACCAGAAAGAAATGTCATGACAGACGGATGCAGCCCCATCTCGACAGAGCTCGCACGCGTTATTTGGAGGGCAAACCAGCGGACAAAGAAGCGCCCCGTACGAGGCAAGACGCCGTCAGCCTACCAATTCCGTCTTGGCGGCGCCAAAGGCATGGTCGTACAAGATCCCACGCTGGACGGGAGGGTGGTGTGCCTACGTCCGTCGCAGGTCAAGTTCGATTCCGACAACCGAACGTTCGACATCCAGTCGACGTCCCTCCGACCCAAGCTCATGTTCTTGAACAGACCGCTGATCGTGTTGCTCGAATACCTCGGCTCGAGCTGCGAGCGTATCATCGAGCTGCAGGACCGGTCGATCAACGAGGCGCAGTCCATCCAGCACTCGTTTGCGGACGCCTCCAAGGTACTGCAGCAGCACGGGCTGGGCACGTCGTTCCATCTGCCATCGCTGCTCCGGAACATGTCGACGATCCTGAACTTGAAGCTACACAACGAAGTAGGCGAGATGGACGAAGGGAACAGGTTGTACAACGACTTGATCGCCAACACGTTGCACTGCGCCGAGACGCACATCTTGCGGGAGCTCAAGTATCGTGCACACATTAGGGTTCCTGGATCGTTTACGCTGCTTGGGGTGTCGGACGAGTGGGACTGCCTAGATGAGGGCGAGATCTTTGCGACGGTGCATGACGAAAAGACGGGGTTGTATCACAAGATCACAGGAGATGTGGCGATCACACGAAGTCCACAGATCCACCCGGGAGACGTGCAGACGGTGACTGCAGTACGAAGGAAAGAGCTAGAGCACCTGACGAATGTGGTAGTGTTCTCGTGCAGGTAGTGGACGTGTCACGGATCAAGGCCCGGGTCGGCTAACAAATTGACAGGGGTGACCGAGCGCTCTCGTCATGTCTCGGAGGAGGGGACCTGGATGGGGATGATTTCAATCTCATCCTTGACGTCAGTCTTTTTCCATTTTTGGCGCGCTTTGTTGGCTGAGGGGGTTGCAGCCTGAACTGATTCCCCAAGAGAACGAGATACCAGGAGAGTATGTGTCGCTGCCAATCAAACGGACTGAACATCCCTGTGGTATCGAGGATGTGGTAGATTTCATCTTCGATTACGTGAGTAGGCAACCTATCATCACAAGCTCGAGGGCTGATGACATAGTAGATCGAGGCAGACCTCGTCGGGCACATCGCGATTTCGCATCTGCGCTTCTCTGACCTGGCTGACCCGTCGTGCAAAGAATGCCTGAAGCTGGCGGAGCTGGCATCGCAGGCTGTGGATTTTCCAAAGACAGGGACAGCGGTCGAGTTCCGGGACTTGCCCAGGCAACGGAACCGGGAGAAGCCCGACTTTCTGGCGCGCGAAGGGGCGGATTTGAATTCGGACATGTACTACAATAGCACAAAGCTGCTGGGAGAATTGTTTCGGCGGGTGCCTGTCAAGGACTGGATGCCAGAGGAATGGAGCGCTACTCACACGCCGTCTGGCGGTAATGTCGTGGAAGCAGCGCTGAGACAGGTTGGGCTGTACGGGCTCGGGCTGAGCCTGACTGCGCCCGCACCAGAGCTGCAGGAGGAGATGGACTATCTGCTTGAGGACTACAGCCAACGGCTAATGGCGATCGCGTCGACACACACGATCTCGAAGAACAAGGACGTTTACATATCGGAGTCGGAGCTCGTGAGCGGGACGATCATGGCGAACTGGTCAGACCACCACCGGCGAAGGGAGGCCGTTGGAGCGATGAACCTGCAGGTGGGTGGCTTATGGTACTGACACGCGCGGAGACTGACGTAGACAGACGCACGAGCTGGTGCGTGCCGTGCGCGCGGAGATGCGGGCAAGCGGTGGTGGCGGGGAGGAGACCGAGACCGAGACCGAGACCGAGACCGAGACCGAGACGGTGACGGAGGACTGGGACGACGAGGACGACTTTTACAGGGAGACGCGGCAGGTGGCGGAGGCGTTCAAGCGGGCGTGGGCGGGGTGGTGCGCTGCAGAGACGGCGCTGGGGCACGAGCCACAATGGTACGGGGCCCAGAGTTTCGGGTTGATCGCGTTGGGCCGGATGCTGGAGCTAATCAAAGCGGCGCGGCAGCTGGTCTAGCCGAGCACGTGGAGGCGGGATCTTCCGAATGTGATTTCAGAAAGGGTAGAGTTTCCTAATCGAAATGTGACCGCGCGGAGGGTTGTCTCCGTCGAGGATATAAACCGCGTCGACCGGCTCGGAATGCAGCGCCATGTTCGCCTTCGACACCCACTTCGACGCGCCCCTCGTCACCAGCCACGCCGATCTCCCCCTCTTCGACGACGTCCTCCTCTACACCTTCTCCGACGCGTCCGCCCTCGACCTCGCGTCCATGCCCGTCCCCCCCTCCCGCGCGTCCTCCCGCAACAAGGACCCGGACCACATTCCCCGTCCCCGCAACGCGTTCATGCTCTTCCGCTCCGCCTTCGCCGCTGCCCAAAAGGTCTCGGCCAAGATCGAGCATGACAACCGCCACATCACCCGCATCATCGCCCACTGCTGGAACCGGCTCTCCGACGCCGACAAGCAGATCTGGCGCGACAAGGCCGCGGCAGAAAAAGCGCAGCACAAGGAGCGCTACCCCAACTACCGCTTCAGACCCGTCGGCCGCACAAAGAAGCCCCGGAAGCGTCAGGTGCGCAGGAACGGCGACAAGGACGTTCGCCGCACTCTTGCCGTCGCAGATCTCGTCATGGCTGGCTCATCCGGCTCCGAGATGGAGCGCGCCATGACCGAGATCGACAAGTATGCGGACGCGCTTGCTGCCGACGAAAAGCTCTTCGTCCTAGATCCTCACGTGGACGACAACGTCCCCCCGTTCCTCAGCCCTTTGCTGCCATCACAACAGTCCGCAGACATGTCTCAGGTGAGCCAGTCTGCTCGCTCGTCGACGCAATCTAACTGCTCGGCAGCCGTTCCACCTCGGGCTGCAGACCCCTGACGTGTCCATCTTCCAACCTTATCAGTATTACTAGTACCAGCCCACCGACCCATCCCCATCCCACCATCAGTCCGTCATCACTTTCGTGCAAGGCAACCCTGCCGAGCCAGAACAATCCGCGCCGGAATATTCAATGTTCACGTGGAATCACCTGTATATGTCCCCAAGTACGCTACAGCTCACTAGCAGGTCCTCCGCTCGTTAACGCCGGGTATATTACAGACGCGGGCGCGCGACCATAGCAGAAAGAGATGCGATCGCTCAAGAGGCGGAAGAGATGCAACGACAAAAGGAACTTGCTCATCAGAAGAGAGCTGGCAGAAAGTAGGCCCTTGGTGCACAATTCAGTCCCTACTCACTCACGGCGCATGTAGAGGAGAAGGAGGAACTTGTTCCAGACGTAGATGACACCGACGGGCTTGAAGCCGAGGGAGAGTTCGAGGCGTGGCGTCTGAGGGAACTGGCACGAATCAAGACGGAGAAAGAAGAAGAGCTCCGACGCGAGGAAGAGCGAGAGGAGATCGAACGGAGACGCGCCCTTCCAGAGGAGCAGCGGTTAAGGGAGGACTTGGAACACGCCAACAAACTCAGAGAGGAGAAGCCAAAGGGCCAACAGAAGTTCCTCCAAAAGTACTGGCACAAGGGTGCCTTCCATCAAGTGGGTGATTTTGGGAGCATCTTTACGTCATACATAGTGATCCATCCACAGGATGTCGAGATTCTTAAAAGACACGACTTCACTGAAGCCACCGAGTCCACGGTCGACGTGTCGATGTTGCCAAAGTGACGCAGGTCAAGAACTTTGGGAAGCGCAGCAGAACCAAATATACGCACCTTGTAGACCAAGATACCACGGCGGGAACCGGCGGTTTTGGAGGTGTAGGTTCTGTCAAGTCAGGTGGCCACTCTACGGAGGGCGGGGGCTGCTTCCTGTGTGAGGGCCCACATCTGAAGAAAGGTAAGACGTGCGATCGCCGTGTCCGCTCTTTGACTCGAGGACTCTTTAGACTGCCCCAAAAACACCCGGTCGCGCTCCTACGGCGTGTAGAGCTCAAGATGCGGCGATGGGCAAGCAGGTTTCGTGGCGTGATCGGGACGAGCGGGATGGGCGAGATCGTCGGTCTCCTGATCGGGATAGATCGCGGCGCTTAGATAATGGCCGTGATGATGGATGGCGAAGACAAGACCAGGGTTATCGCGACGCTCGTACAGGCAGACCACGCCCACGTTCGCGGACCCGTTCGCCGCATCGAGATAGACGGTCGCCCGTGGATTACGACCGAGACAGCTATAGGGAGAAGGGTCGTCGTGTAGATTAAGATTTAAAATGTAAGTCCACTCTTAATCCAATCTATGCACGCAAGTCGTCGTAGAGGCGGGTTTCGTTCGACCTTGCGCCATCTGCTAGGCTACCGTGCGCGCTCGTTACTCATCGCGGCCTGTTCGGCAGGATGGACTAGCACGAAACAGGGGACCGAAGCGGGGCAACAGCGGCGGTTTGCTATAAGCGGGCGCGTGTGGGTCACCGTCTCGGTTCCTGTGCCAGTTTGGGTTACCGCGCGCCCATCGATTTGTTATCGATGAAATCAAAGTCCACGGATCTGGATTCAGCTCCCTGTCAGGCGACTTGCTGTGTGACCGTTATAAAGCCCGCCGACGGGTCTCTCACTTCGCAGAACCCGTCACGACGACACGGTGAGCGGTCTTCGCAAATCGGATTGCATACGTTGAACTACGCTCAAAGGTACTGATACTGATACATCATGGATATCTTCATGCGCGGAGTGGCCCTTGCAGTGTCGGAAGACGATGTCAAAGTGGAGCTCGCCAAGATCGTGCACAAGCCGCCGTTTCCACTTGACCCTCCTTTGAACTTTGAAGTAACGCTCTTCAGGAGACACAGCTCGCGCGGCCAGCTCGGGATTTTCGCTCTGCCAAACGAGCGTGCGGGGATCGACTTCCTTCGCGCCTACGGTGCTAATGGGATACAGATCAAGGGTTCCCGAGTCTTATTCTCTGAGAGTAACAGACCCTTGAATGAAGACAGGGTTGCCAGACTCAATTCAAGGCCGTGGAGAGACCCCCAGCAGCTCATCATCGAGAAGGAGCGGCGCATTCGCGAGGGCAGGGCCTTCCCACTCACGTCGTACGGCTTCGGCCGCTTCCTCGCCGATGGCACGTTTTCGTCCGAGCTCGTCGCTGAAGGCTCGGCTGATATTGCTTGCGACCTTGAGCGACGTGTAGTGCGCTTCACGCTTCGCAAGCAAGATCAACGCGCCGACCCGAACGACAATGACTTCATCACCTCCATCATGATGATCGATATGATGTTTGAGTCTACCTCGCTCTCGGTCGTCACCTATCCACCGCGCTCGGTGGGCACGATCGTCGATAGCACTGCAGCAGAAGAGCCCATCATCTTCATCAAAGCCAATACATTCCCGTACTTCTCCACCGAAACCCATTTTCGTGTCGATTTCAATGACAAGCCTCCGGAGAGTCGGCGAGCCCAGGGGCTCGTCCCAGACGTCCCGATGCCCCCGGGCTGCTTCTGTCTCATGTGCAAGTTTGCCGATGAGGGGGACAAGGGGGCGTTCGTACACGCCGCACGTACTCGGTTCCACCTTCGCTGCAATACCAGGCAAGCCGCCGTCCACGTGCGCGACAACACCACGGTGCACCAGGGCCCAGGTACTGACCTCGACTTCCTCGTCGACCTTCCCTTTGAGCTCGCGTTCGAGATCGAAAAGGAGGTCATCAGCTGTACGATCAGCCTCGCCGACGTGGGGTTGCTGCGTGACCACCTCAAGCAGTTGCACGTCACCCACGGAGACGTCGCGGCGCCCATCTTTCGGCGGTTCATCGCGCTCTTGGAGGACGACGGGCTGAGCAAGCGGCCGACGCGCCGTAAGCGAGGCCGGAATCGTGCTGCGCCGACGACCCTGGAGGGTCGTCTCCAGCATGCGACCGAGCTCTACCTCGAGGAGCAACGCCGTCCGCGAGGCAAGCTTGCCCCCGCGCTCCCGAGCCCTGCCGTCTCGTACACATACCACATGATCCTCACGCCGACGAGCTACATCCTTGAAGGACCCGTGACGGACCAATCAAACAGCGTCTTGCGCCGGTTCGGGCACCACGAGTGTTTTTTGCGCGTGTCGTTTCAGGATGAGAACCGGTCAAAGCTCCGGCGGGACCTGGAGATGTCGATCAAGGAATTGCTCTCGAAGAGGTATCGCCCCGTGCTGCTCAACGGGTGCATGGTGGCGGGAAGACACTACGAAATGCTGGGATATTCGATGAGCGGCCTCAAGGAGCATTCCCTTTGGTTCGTCACCCCGTTCCTTGACGATGAAGGGAATCTATTGGATGCAGATGCGATTAGGGAAAGCCTCGTGAGTGCTGTCTCGCGCTGCGAATGCCGCTGGGTGGCTAACGCGTGACTCTGCAGGGAGATTTTTCGCGTTTGTTGTACCAGCCTGCCAGACTCGGAGCGCGTTGGTCACAAGCATTCTCGGCGACCGATCCTTCCATCACCCTAGAAGAGGACGAGATAGAGATGATTAACGACATCCAATCACCAGAAGAAAAGGTCATGACAGACGGATGCAGCCCCATCTCGACAGAGCTCGCACGCGTTATTTGGAGGGCAAACCAGCGGACAAAGAAGACCCCCGTACGAGGCAAGACGCCGTCAGCCTACCAATTCCGTCTTGGCGGCGCCAAAGGCATGGTCGTACAAGATCCCACGCTGGACGGGAGGGTGGTGTGCCTACGTCCGTCGCAGGTCAAGTTCGATTCCGGCAACCGAACGTTCGACATCCAGTCGACGTCCCTCCGACCCAAGTTTATGTTCTTGAACAGACCGCTGATCGTGTTGCTTGAGTACCTCGGCTCGAGCTGCGAGCGTATCATCGAGCTGCAGGACAGGTCTATCAACGAGGCGCAGTCCATCCAGCATTCGTTTGCGGACGCCTCCAAGGTGTTGCAGCAGCACGGGCTGGGCACGTCGTTCCATCTGCCATCGCTGCTCCGGAAC
>JBBPTU010000817.1:0-17484 GCA_038094295.1 Tylopilus aff. beelii | reverse complement strand
GCCCCGTCCCCGCCAATCCTGTCTCCAAACGACGACGAAGTCCCTATTCACGTGGATATGGAACCACTGCAAGACCCGCCAGCAGAGTCTTACATACCACCACCCCAAGGAGACCCATTCGACCTTCCTAGACCGAATCCCGACCCCACCCCCCCTGCCAATCCCTCCTCTGCAAGTACCAGAAGCAGCCACAGAATGGCCAGAAACGACAATGCCCATGACGCTGCATCCCTTAAGGAGAACAAAGCGGCTCTACCAGATTCCTTCTCTGGTAATGCCAAGGACGCTCGCAGATGGATGTCACAGATGCAGGCCTACTTCTTGGTTAACTCCGCCATCTTCAGAACCGAGGACACCCCAAATGAACAACAGATGGTTATTACGCTCCTTAACCGTATGAACAAAGGACAAGGGATGGTGTTTGCTGAAAGCTGGTATGACTGCATACAGGACGATAACGTAAAGGAAGAAGACATTACTTTCGCTAAAGTATCGAAGGACTTCCTCGCCCTCTTCTCTTCCCTCTCCATCAAACAAGAAGCCCGAAATGCCCTAGACGTCATCAGTATGGACGATTTCAAAGGGGACTTTAGGGAGTTCAGGACGGCCTTCGAACTGGACCTGGCAAGATCCCAGATGGATGACCAAGAGGATATCAAGAGAATCTTGAGGGGGGCAGTGTCCCTCGACCTGGCTCAGAAGATGGCCAGAGTCAACGAAGAACCAAAGACGGCCAGGGAGTGGCTGGATAAGGCTGGGGTATTTTATGATTGAACCCTCCAGTTTAAGCACGATCGACGAAGAAAAGGGGGATATTACTCTTCTTCCTCTTCCAGGACCACAGAAAATCACCAGAAGAAGGACCCTGATGCAATGGACGTAGACGCCATCCACCTTACCCCCGATGAACGAGCAGAGTGCTTCGCAAAGGGGCTGTGTTTCATTTGTAAAAAGAAAGGCTGTTCCGCTAAGAACCACAAGAAAGGGAAGGCCCCATGGAAGGAAAGGAATCGAAACCCTCTGCGTCAGGAAGTCAGGGCAACAGCAATTGCCGATTCCCCTCTTCAGCAATTCGCAAAGAAGTATAAGGTTTTGGAAAAAGCCGCACTTGAAACCTTAAGGATCTGCTACTCTAGGCCATCTGAGGAATCAGATGACAAAGAAAATGCCTCGGGAGGAGAAACAGCCGTAAATAGGTTAACCCTGGACGAGGGTTTTTAGAAGGGAAGGAAGAGTCAGCGTCTTCACTTCCCAGAATCGCTCCTGTATTTGTAACCAATAAGAAGTCCCAGTCAATGCATATCCCCCTCTCGCTATACGCTGGAACAACAGGACAAATTGCTGAAAAGAAGGCCCTCGTCGACAGTGGGGCAACTGGATGCTTCATCGATCATCAACTTGTGGCCCATATGAAATGGCCAAGAAAGCACCTTACTAGGCCAGTAAAAGCAAGCAACATGGATGGAACTATTAACCAGAACGGGTTAATACGGTTCTCAGTCACTCTCCAAATACAGATCAGAGATTGGGAATGTCAACAAACTTTCCTAGTCATCAACTGTGGGAAAGAAGACGTCATTTTAGGACTGCCCTGGTTACGAGAACAAAACCCGATTATCAACTGGGCAACAGGGAAGGTCTTGCTTACCTCACCCCCGAAGCTACGACATGCCTCCCCTAAAGTAGTAACGCAGTGGTACCTAGTCCAGTACCTAGGAATGGACCCTGACGCCCGGATCACCAAATGATGGAAGAAGAAGTTGGACCATGAGGTGGCAAAGGCCTACCCCGTACAAAAAACCACCATTTCTACCAAAATTGCCGCAGATGCTGCCAAAGCCGAAGTAACATTGCCTAAGGAATATGAAGCATATAGGAGCGTCTTCCAAGACCCACTGACAGGGGAGCTTCCCCCAACTAGGGAGTTTGACCACACCATCGATCTTACACCGGACTTTGTCCTGTGTCGAGCAAAGGCCTACCCACTAAATCCCGAGGAACAAAAAGCATGCAGGGAGTTTGTAGATGAACATCTAAAGAGCGGGAAAATCACAACCTCCAAATCCCCACAAGCCTCCCTGTTCTTCTTTGTCCCAAAGAAGGATGAGAAATTGAGACCATGTCAAAACTATCACCACCTAAACTCTGGAACTGTCAAGAACACCTACCCCCTCCCCCTCATCTCAGATCTAGTAGATAAACTAAAGGTGTCTTCAATCTTCACTAAAATGGATGTCCGTTGGGGATATAATAATGTTCAGATCTGGCCAAATGATCAGTGGAAGGCGGCATTTAGTACCCCTTTTGGGCTCTTCGAGCCCACTGTTATGTTCTTCGGTCTCTGCAACTCCCTGGCCACATTTCAGGCTCTGATGGATAGTATCTTTGGTGACCTCATCACAGAAGGATGGCTTGTGATCTACATGGATGACCTCCTTATCCATTCCGCCGACCAGAAAACCCATGATCAGCGGACAAAGCAGGTGTTGGCCCGCCTCCAAGAACACAAACTATACCTGAAATTGGAAAAATGCAGTTTCAATGTCCCAGAAGTGGAATACCTCGGGATGATCGTCCAAAAGGGGACCGTCCTCATGGACCCAGTGAAACTCACTGTGATCAAAAACTGGCAACCCCCCACAACAGTGAAGGCAGTGCACTCTTTTATTGGCTTCTGTAACTTCTACCACAAATTCATCCCTGGATTCTCGAACATTGTCCACCCACTCCATTCCCTTACCAGAAAGGGGGAGTGGATCAACGACTGCCAGAAAGCCTTCGCCACCCTGAAGAAAGAGTTCCTCAAGGCCCTGGTCCTCTGCTACCCAGATACTGCTAAGCCCTTCACCGTAATGACGGATGCCTCACTCGTCGCCACGGGAGGGGTCCTGATGCAGCGGGACACCACCGGAGATCTCCACCCTTGCACTTACTTCTCGAAGACCTTCAGATCCACCGAGCGGAACTACGACATCTATGACAGGGAAATGCTGGTGGTTATCTTGGCGCTCCATGAATGGCGCCACTACCTGACTGGAACTGCTCACCCCATCACCATCCTCATGGATCATCACAACCTTACCTATTTTAAGCATCCTCAGGACCTTTCGCGCCACCAGACCCACTGGCAAATGTTCCTACAGGACTTCGACCTCGTGTGGCAGGCACTTCCTGGCACCACGATGGGCCCCGCCGATGCCCTCTCCCACAAGCATGACATTGATACTTCCCGGGATAACCGCCATGTCATGTTCCTTCCCCCTGCTGCTTTTGTCTGGATGATCAATGTCGCCATCGCCGACAAGATAGTGTCCTCTACTAAGGAGGACCCACTCGTCCTCCACGCCCTCCAGGCCCTGTGGGACAACTCCCCGCTCCTCCCTTGCTCCCACTGGGACAACTGGACCTTCATTGAGGGTTCGCTGTACTTTAAGGGGTGTCTCTACGTCCCGGAGTTGGTGCGCGCCGATCTCCTCCGCAAACTCCATTACTCCCCTGCTGGCGGCCACAAGGGCCGCTTCCATACCCTCCATCGGGTTTCTCAGGACTACTAGTACTGGTGGCCAGGCCTCGCCACCCACGTGCATAACTTCATTGCCGGTTGTGCTGTTTGCCAGGCCGCGAAGGTTAACACCCACCCCACCACCCCCAGCTTGTCCCCCATTCCCTCTCAGGCTCTGCGCCCATTCCAACAGATCTCGGTGGATCTCATTACCAACCTTCCGCCTTCCCAGGGCCATGACTTGGTTCTGGTCGTGGTCGACCAGGGCCTTATGAAGGGGGTCATTTTCTGCCCATGCTCGAAGTCCATCACCATGGAGGGAGTAGCGGACCTCTTTTTCCATTTCGTTTTCCCCAGGTTTGGCCTACATGACAAATGTATCTCGGATCGTGGCCCTCTGTTCACATCTGCCTTCGCCAAGGAGCTAGCCCGCTTGCTCCATTACGACGTCACCCTTTCCACTGCCTACCACCCCCAAGCCGACAGAGAAACGGAACAGGTAAATCAGGAACTTGAAACATACCTGAGAATATTCTGTGGAAATAAACCTGATGACTGGGCAACAATGCTCCCCCTTGCAGAATTTTCCCACAACTCAGCAACCCACTCTGCCACTAACGTAACCCCCTATTCCCTCATGATGGGCTATGAACCCAGGGCATACTCGCCACTAACCAAGACCACCTTCCTCCCGGCACTCGAGTCGCGGGTGAAGTTGTTGGAAGAAGCCCAGAAGGAAGCCTTAGCCGCCCATTACAAAGTGCAACAAGATATGATGGAATGAGTCGCCTCGTGCTTCAAGGGGTGGAAGGTGGGAATGAAAGTCTGGCTCAAGGCGAAGGACCTCCGGGTCAAGTATAAAAATAGGAAACTGGCACCGAAGCACATTGGCCCCTTTGAAATCGCTCAGGTCCTCAGCCGCCTTAGCTACTGACTAGCCATCCCCAAAACCTGGAAGATCCATGACATATTCCATGCATCAAAGTTATCTCTGGCAGTCACAACCCAGGAACATGGCCCCAGCTTCCCCACCCCACCGCCTCAGCTAGTTGATGGGGAAGCAGAATATGAAGTGGAAACCATCAAACACCACAGAAGGGTGGGAAGGCGAACTGAGTACCTGGTATCTTGGAAAGGGTACGTGCCGTCGGAGGACTCATGGGAACCTACTGAGAACCTTTCCCATGCCAAACGAGCGATTAAGGAATACCAACAACACCATCAAAGAAAAGAAGTCCCATGCTCCTAAGACCCCCACCATGATCTCCATCACCGACCTGTTTGCCATTACTATCGTCACCTTCTTCCTCCTCCTAGCATACCTCGTGTCCCTCCTTTCTCGAAGGGGGATGATCTATCAAATCCAACGGACCCATACGGAACTTCGCATTACTATCGTCGCCCCGACCTACGCATCAAACACGACGGGACAGTCTTGGACCTACTCCGCCCCCACCGCACCCCCTCAGGCCAATCCAAATTGGAACCCAACTTGGAACCCAGTGGATGGAGCAGTAGAAATAGACTGATGGGAATCTGTAAGCCACATTCCCTGCCCTCCTTACTCACATGTTCCCCTCCAGAGTCCTCGCTTGTGATGTTCATGCCACCTACCCTGACGGTGACCCTCTCCCCGACTCCCTCCCCATGTTCTTCGACCTCCTCCCTCCCAAGCTGCAACTCAAGCTGCTGGAGATCCTCGGGAACTCCCCCAGCAGGATGGCAGAACTCGAGTGGTCCTCCACTCTCGTCTCCGGACATCCCCTCCTCCAGCAGTTTCAAGCCATCCATTCTGCCCAACGTACCCAGCTTTACCTCCAATGGGCCAAATGCGCCACACCCCGCAAGGGTATGGTAGTATCTGCCCTGGCCCCCGCCTTACTCGAGCTCCATCAGGAGCTCATCCCAATGGGAATCTTCCCCGCCCTCGACCGCACCTCCTATGAAATGCGGAACTCCCTATTGTGTGATATGTTCGGAGCCTTCCCCCTGGAGGAGTTTCAAAGATACATGGGTAGGGTTACAGAGCGACTCACTGTTAGGATCTCAGACGCCCCTACCCCCTCCTCCCCTGGACGTGCTGGCAAGTGTGGCTGGAAGAAGAGATCTGGTAGAAGACCAACTGCTGGGACCTCCTGGACGGTATCCTTGGCAGTGGACCTCCCCACCCCCCTTTCCTCCACCTCCTCCTCTGCCCAGCAGGCTCCGCCCCTCGTCGCCACCCGACCTGCCCCCACTCCTCCTCCCCCCGCCCTGGTTACACCCACCCACACCACCACCCCTCCTCCCAGTCCTCCCCCCTCTTCCCTACCATCGCTTGACACAGTCAGCGATTCCGACTTGGAGGTCACCCAGGCGGGATGGGAACTGGGACAAGGAGAATATTTTGCCGCACCGTTCCACATACCCTCCACGATTCGACCCGGTAGTCTGCCGCCCACTCCGCAGGTACACCACACCCCCAGACAAGTCAATCCCTCCGGACTTGCTCCCCCAGAGAGGCCCTGTTGTTACTCCTGCAACGATGATACCCATTTCTGTCCCAACTGTCCCCTCTACACCTGTAAGTTTTGCTTCGTCCACGCCCCGGGACACCCCCAGTACTCCTGTCCCCGCAACCCCTATCGATACGCTACCTGTGGTCTTAGAGGACACTCTGCGGTGGAATGTGGCGATCTTGACTGGGACAACTGGGACGACAACAATGTCATCTGGAATGAGGGAGACCCCGACGGCTACTGAGTCGGAGTCTCAGTCTCAGCAAGGGGGTAATGTTACGGGCTGGGATGAGATCGAGGTCCACTATGCTGAGTTACATCGAACCATTGACCGCGCTACTGAAGCATTAGTCACAGCGGGCCTCCTCAGTACCTTAGACTGGGACATGTACCTGGTATATCCGATGGGGGAGTCGAACATGGGAAGCCCAACCACAGAGTAGCTGGGTACCTATTTTTCCTTGCACCACTCTTTTCCTTTCTTGTCCAGATCTGATCTTATCTTGTATACCGTCATATGGACCATTTAGAAGTAGGTCACTGCCCTGTGCAGTCCGCAGTATGTCTTCCTTTCATTTCCGCTCACATCACCTTCGGATGGAGCTTGTAGTTCTACTCCTATTCAGGACGCTTTCCTCCTGCCGTATCTCTTGTTACAGCAGTAGTTTCCCATCCCCTTCATAGTTACGTATAAAAGCACCACTATCAACACTCATGTACTCTAGTTAGATCTACGCAAATATCAGCATAACTTACTCACGCCGCTCAAGTGAGTGAGACCCCACACTGGCTTGTAATCGCCATACTTGTGTCATCGTCGCCTTAACCTTTACCTATTTGCTCCGGATCTTCGCCAGAGCTCTCACCCTCGTGATCGGCGAAATAGTAAGCCACTATCGTGTTAACACCTTTCCTCATCTCCATACATTTGGTCATACCATCCCTCAGCAAAGGCCCTTCCTTGTCCCCTGCTTATCCAGTTTAGGAAGGTGATGGTTTGTTGCTTATCTCCCTGAGTAGTGGTGTGATCGAAGATCTGGGGGTTAGCATCGAAGTATGCATGCATCTGATTGTGCCATCTATTGGCATCCTCAGTTTCCCCGGAAAAGTCATCAGGGAGGGCTGCCTTGTTTTCCTTCTCGTCATTGGCCATTGCTGCCTTGATAGCTCTCTCTGTTCTTTTGTGAATTTGGGTGAGGGTACAGGGAGTATATGGTTCTTCTTCTTCGTCTGGATCAAAGAGGCCAAAGCGTTCCTCACCTTCTTCCAGATGAGGGTTTTCTGGTTTGTAGGAATGTGGTGGGGGATCAGTGAGTGGGTCTTTGTTGATGTGGATCTGGGGGTCAGACTCTTCCTCTTGTTCTCTGGGTATGGGGTTGGGGGTCTGGTTTTCAGCTTGTTCATGAATATAAAATTCCACTGTAGGGACAGATGTATCAACTGTGATCTGTGGTTCAGGGGAACTTCCAGAGCATAGACGAGTAGAGGGTCTCAGAGAGCCATGGATGGATCCAGTTTGAGTCGAGGTGCCAGGTATGCACCTACTTCTTGGTATTGGGTGACTTGTCTGAGGTGTTGTATGAGGAACTACTGGGTTGGTGTGTGCAGGGCAAGGGTGCAAGGAGGTAGGGGTTTGGACTTGGTCATCTGAGACAGTGGAGTCGTCTGATGGGGGCTGTGGAAGGATGTGGTGGGGGTAGGTGGGCTCCGAACTTAAGAGTTGGAGCCAGTGGAAGAGTCTGATCTTTTGTTACGATACATGTCCTGGTGTTTCCTTCTCCGTTGCTTGTCAAGCAAGGAGCAGTAGATGTAGAGGATAACTGTTACAGTTTGGCAGGACATGGCGCATCACCAAGAGGACCTCCACTTTGCACTTCAAGAAGCCATCTTTGATGGGTTCTACCAAGGAGTCGTCAGCTATGTTGACAATGAGGTGCTCCCTGGGGGAGACTTCCCATGGGATATCATAGAAGACCACTTCGCAATGGACCAGGAGGTTGTGGACTGACTAAATGGTTGGTTCAATTGTTTTTCCCTTCTTTACTCCATGCTTCATGTGGGCCCTCGCCACAACCTTTATTCATGCTTACTTCATCCTGTATACCATCATACAGACTCTATTTAACCTTTCCCACTTACCTAACTATGCATTCCCACAGATGTGAGAAGTGGTCTCATGTCTCTCACTTGGCTTTCTCATGGACGCCAATCCCCTCCCTTAGTCATATCTCTTGTTATGACTACGTTTCCCCATCCCCCAGTACTTACATATAAATACCCCTAGATAGCACCCTGTATGTTAGTTTGATTTACACAATCCAACCTGCATTCTCATCTCATCTGCTGTGAAGATAGGTTCTTCCAGCAAGCCCCTCACAGAACTGGACTTCCTTTACCAAGCCTTGCTAGTAATTGTCTACGTGTACTGTTCGCTCTTAGATGAACAAAGGAGATGAGACTGACAGGATGTGTATCGTAACAATAACAAGCAGTGCTTGGTACAGGAAGTCCAGCTCAGCAAGGGTCTCACTGGAAGGACCTATCTTCACAGCAGATGAGATGAGCATGCAGGTAGATTGTGTAGATCAAACTATGGTACATGGTGCTGATCTAGGGTATTTATACATAACTGGAGATAGGGGAAATGCTGCTATAGTTAGAGATATAACAGTGGGAGGATAGTGGTATCCATGAGAGAGAGATAAGAGTTGTGTGAGAAGAGTATCTCACACTTGCAGGAAAACATACAATCTGATGGGAAAGGATGTAAACTGAGTCTGTATGACAGTGTACAGGATAAAGGAGACTAGAAAGGAAATGGTGGCGCAGACCTTGGGAATGAAGATGACACAGAAGAGAGAAACAATCCAGATATTAATGGAGTCAGTCAATGGACTGCTCTGTAGCGAATGCACTGTCTATGTCCTCCCAAGGAAAACAGTCCCTGGGTAAGACTTCCCCATCACAGAATGAAACATATCCCTTGTAGGTTCCTTCCTCTATGGCCTGCAGGATGGCATTATTGAGTTCGGTGGCATGAATCAATGAATCATCCCAAACTGTAACACAGGACTCCTTAGTACTTTGGAGCAGAATGTGTTCCTAGTCTATCTGATTGGAGATTTGGATGTGGGAAGCCCAACCATGGAGTAGCTGGGTATCTATTTCTTTCTGCATTGCCTTCCTTCCTCTTTCAGTCCCAATCTGATCTTATCTTGTACACTGCCATACAGACCTAGTAGAAGTGTGCCACTGCCTCATGCAGTCTGCAGTATGCCTTCCTTTTATTTATCCATTTTCACTCACATTGCCCCTAGATGGAGCTTGTAGTATTAACCCTTCTTTGGACACTTTCCTCCTCCTACTATATCTCTCACTATATTAGTAGTTTCCCATCACCTCCATTGTTACATATAAAAGCACCCCTATCAGTGCCCCTGTACTTTAGATCTAAGTAATCCATAGCATAACTTACTTGCACCACTCAAATGAGCAAGACCCTCGATCTGGCCCAGAATCACCATACTTGTGTTATAGCCACTTTAACCTTCACCTATTTGGTCATCAAAATTGCTACCTGCTATTGCATTAACAGGTTGCCTGAAAGATTAGTAGCTTAGACATTTTGTTATGCAAGGCCTGGGTAGGGACTAGAGTAGCCTTGAGAGGTAGGCCAATCAAGGGTTTGAGATATAGCATCCACTTGAAGTAGGATGATGAGTTGTAGATCAAGGTAGACCTGCTAGGCCTAAGTTCAAGTGGAGGGACTAAGGGAGCTTAAAAGTGAGTGGAGGCAGGAGGTTCTTCAAGAGATATGGGTATTGCTTGAGGTCTAAGCTAAAGTACATCAGTCATCAATGTGGGTTTATATATGTAAGTAATGGAATGATTACTTAAGTGAAGGAAGGTCATAGAATGATTACAAATACAATGGTGAGTCATTGGGAAGTCAGAATGAGTCATGATGGAAAGGAAGCACTGACCAAGCGAGAAATCTGAAGTGAGTCAGCAGAAATCAGAGGTCTGTATGGGCTTAGCAATGACTAAGAAAAGAAAGGAAAAAGAAAACATAATGTTATGGGCTGGGACGAGATCGAGGCTCGCTACGCTGAGTTACATCGAACTATCAACCACACTACTGAAGCATTGGTTACAGTGGGCCTCCTCAGTACCTTGGACCAGGACATGTACCTGGTGTATCCTATGGGGGAGTCGAACGTGGGAAGCCCAACCACGGAGTAGCTGGGTATATATTTTTCCTTGCATCGCTTTCCTTTCCTTTCTTGTTCCGATCTGATCTTATCTTGTACACCGCCATATGGACTATTTAGAAGCATGTCACTGCCTTGCACAGCCCGCAGTATGTCTTCCCTTTCATCTCCACCCACATCACCTTCGGATGGAGCTTGTAGTTCTATTCTTGTTCAGGACGCTCTTCTCCTCCTGCTGTATCTCTCATTATGGCAGTAGTCTCCCATCCCCTTCATAGTTATGTATAAAAGCACCACTATCAGCGCCCATGTACTCTAGTTAGATCTACACAATCACTAGCATAACTTACTCACGCCGCTCGAGTGAGCGAGACTGCCGACCTGGCTCGAAATTGCCATACTTGCATCCTTGTCGCTTTAACCTTCACGTACTCCCTTCGGATCTTCGTGCAGGCCCTCGCCCTTGTAATCAGCAAGATAGTAAATCGCTATCGTGTTAACAAAAGATCTAACTCTTCCCCTGGCTCCAACTAATACATTTGGAGCCGCTCTACCCTCACCATGACCTCCTTCTGAGCCCCCGAGAGTTCCGACTCGGACGATCCCCCTCCATCCCCACCTGCTAGAGGATCACACTCGAACTCAGGAGTTCCTCCTCGTCCATCTTCGTCACATCGCATTCCGGCTAGATGTACTCCTTTACCAAGCGGAGCACCTCAGACACCCATTGCACATCTGCCATTAGGACCCGAACATTGGAGAGCAAGGAGCACCTCCAGGAGCTCGCCAAACCCCCCCCTTCTTGAAGCTGGGAGAACTCAACCCACCCCCAGTAGCTCCCCCCTCCCCTCCGCTGCACCATCCCCACCAGCCCTGTCTCCGAATGATGACGAGGTCCCTATTCACGTGGATACGGAACCTTTGCAGGACCCACCGAGCGAATCCTACGTACCACCCCTCAGCGAGCCACTCAACATTCCTGGACCAAATCCCATCCCCATCCCCGCTCCCTATTCCCCCGCCCCAACATCTAGAGACAGCAGCATGGCTGACGATGGAGACACCCACGACACTACATCCCTTAAGGAGAACAAAGCAGCTTTACCAGATGCCTTTTCTGGTAATGCCAAGGACGCTCGCAGATGGATGTCACAGATGCGAGCCTACTTCCTGGTCAACCCTGCCATTTTCAGCATGGAAACAGCCCCAAACGAACAACAAATGGTTATCACGCTCCTCAACCATATGAACAAAGGACGAGGGATGGCCTTTGCCGAAAGTTGGTACGACAGGATCCAGGACGATAATGTAAAGGAAGAAGATATTACCTTCACCAAAGTGTCTAAAGACTTCCTTGCACTCTTCTCCCCCCTTTCCATCAAACAGGAAGCGCGGAACGCCCTGGACGTCATTAGTATGGACGATTTCAAGGGGGACTTTAGAGAATTCAGAATGGCTTTTGAACTCAACCTGGCCAGGTCCCAGATGGACGACCAGGAAGACATCAAAAGGATCTTGAGAGGGGCAGTATCCCTCGACTTAGCCCAGAAAATGGCCAGAGTAAATGAGGAACCAAAGATGGCCAGGGAGTGGCTGGATAAGGCTGGGGTATTTTATGATTGAACCCTCCAGTTTAAGCACGATCGACGAAGAAAAGGGGGATATTACTCTTCTTCCCCTTCCAGGACCACAGAAAATCACCAGAAGAAGGACCCTGACGCAATGGACGTAGACACCATCCGCCTTACCCCCAATGAACGAGCAGAGTGCTTCGCAAAGGGGCTGTGTTTCATCTGCCGAAAGAAGGGATGCTCCGCCAAGAATCACAAGAAAGAAAGGGCCCCGTGGAAGGAAAGAAATCAGAACCCTCCCCATCAGGAAGTCAGAGCAATGGCAATCGCCGACTCCCCTCTCCAAAAGTTTGCTAGGAAATACAAGGTCTCGGAGAAAGCCGCACTTGAAACTTTATGGATCTGTTACTCAAAGCCATCCGAGGAATCCAATGACGAAGAAAGTGCCCCAGAAGGAGAAACGGCCGTAAATAGGTTGACCCTGGACGAGGGTTTTTAGAAGGGAAGGAAGAATCAGCGTCTTCGCTTCCCAGAATCACTCCTGTATTTGTAACAGATAAGAAGTCCCAGTCAATGCATATCCCCCTCTCGCTATACACTGGAACTACAGGACAAATCGCTGAAAAGAAGGCCCTCATTGACAGTGGGGCAACTGGATGCTTTATTGACCACCAGCTCGTGGCTCATATGAAATGGCTGAAGAAATGCCTTACGAGACCGGTAAAAGCAAGCAACGTAGACGGAACTATTAACCAAAATGGGTTAACACGGTTCTCAGTCGCCCTCCAGGTACGAATTGGGGATCGAGAATGCCAACAAACCTTCTTAGTCATCAACTGCGGGAAAGAAGACGTCATTCTGGGGTTGCCCTGGTTACAAGAGCAAAACCCAATAATCAACTGGGCAATAGGAAAAGTCTTGCTTACCTCACCCCCGAAGTTACGACATGACTCCCCTAAGGTGGTAACACAACGGTACCTGGTTCGGGACCTAGGAATGGATCCCAATGCCTGAATCACCAAATGGTGGAAGAAGAAGCTAGACCACGAGGCGGCCAGAGCCTACCCCCTGCGGAAAACCACTATCTCCACTAAGATTGCCGCTGATGCCACCAAAACCAAAGTGACGCTACCCAAGGAATATGAAGCATACGGAAGCGTCTTCCTAGACCCACCAGCCGGAGAACTCCCCCCGACCAGGGAGTTTGACCACACCATTGATCTTACACCAGATTTCATCCCATGAGGGGTGAAAGCCTACCCACTGAACCCTGAAGAGCAGAAGGCATGTAGGGAATTCGTGGATGAACATCTAAAGAGCAGAAAGATCACGACTTCAAAATCTCCGCAAGCCTCCTGTTACAATACATGTCCTGTCAGTCTTGTCTCCTTTGTTCATCTAACAAGGAGCAGTAGACATAGAGAATGACAAGCAAGGCTTGATAGAGGAAGTCCAGTTCTGACACGGTCTCGCTGGAAGAACCTATCTTCACAGTGGAGGGAGATGAGAACGCAGGTAGATTGCGTAGATCAAACTAAGGTACATGGCGCCAATCTCAGGTATTTATACGTAACTGGGATAGGGGATACGCTATCATAATAAGAGATATGATAGTGGGAGTATGGTGGCGTCCGTGGGAGGGAAACTAGACTAGCGTGTGATGAGTATCCCACGCTGATGAGAAAACATACGATCTGATGGGAACAAATCTAGACAGAGTCCGTATGGCGGTGTACAGGATGAAAGAGACAGGAAAGGAAATGGTGGCACGGACCTTGTGCCCGAAGGCGATGAAGCAAAGCGAAACAGTCCAGGTATCAATGGAGTCAGTCGATTGACTGCTCAGTGGTGAATGCACCGTCTACATCTTCCCAAGGGAAGTCACCCCCGGGGAGTACCTCTCTATCGCAGAATGAAACATACCCCTCATAGGTCCCTTCCTCGATGGCCTGCTTAATCGCAGTGTCGAGTTCGTTAGTGTGGGCCAAGGAATCGTTCCAAACCGTAACACCTCCCCATTCTTCTTCATCCCAAAGAAGGATGGGAAATTACGACCGTGCCAGGACTATCACCACCTGAACTCCGGAACCATCAAGAACGCCTATCCCCTCCCCCTTATCTCCAATCTGGTGGATAAGCTAAAAGCGTCCTCAATCTTCACCAAGATGGACGTCCGCTGGGGATACAATAACATCCAAATATGGCCAAATGATCGATGGAAAGCAGCGTTCAGTACCCCCTTTGGGTTATTCGAGCCCACCATCATGTTCTTTGGCCTCTGTAACTCCCCGGCTACGTTCCAGGCACTGATGGATAGCATCTTCAGCGATCTCATCGTGGAGGGGTGGCTTGTGATCTATATGGATGACCTTCTCATCCATTCGGCCGACCAAGAAACCCACAACCAGCGAACGAAACAGGTGTTAGCCCATCTCCAGGACCACAAGCTGTATTTGAAACTTGAAAAGTGTAGCTTCAACGTACCGGAGGTGGAATACCTTGGAATGATTGTCAGGAAGGGGGCCGTCCTCATGGACCCAGTCAAACTGACCGCAATTGAAAACTGGAAACCCCCCACGTCTGTGAAGGTGGTGCGCTCCTTCATCGGCTTCTGCAACTTCTACCGAAAGTTCATCCCCAGTTTCTTGGACCTCACCCGCCCACTCCACTCCCTCACTAAGAAGGGGACCCCCTGGGAGTGGACTGATGACCACCAGCAGGCCTTCACCACCCTGAAATGGGAGTTTCTCAAAGCCCCTGTCCTCCGGTACCCCGATACCACTAGACCGTTCACTGTAATGACAGATGCCTCACTTGTCGCTGCAGGAGGGGTCCTGATGCAACGGGATGCTGCCGGTGACCTCCACCCTTGCGCCTATTTCTCGAAGACCTTCGGATCGGCTGAGCGAAATTACGACATCTACGATCAGGAAATGCTTGCAGTCATCTTGGCCCTTCACAAGTGGCGCCATTACCTGACGGGCACCGCTCACCTGGTGACCATCCTTACGGATCATCACAACCTCACTTACTTCAAACACCCCCAGGATCTCTCTCACCGTCAGGCGCGCTGGCAAATGTTCCTGCAGGACTTTGACCTCATTTGGAAGGCACTCCCTGGAACCGCAATGGGCCCCGCCGATGCCCTCTCCCATAAGCATGACGTGGACACCTCCCAGGATAACCACCATGTCACGTTCCTCCACCTGCTGCCTTTGTCTGGATGATCGATGTCGCCATCGCTGACAAAATAGCATCCTCTACCAAGGAGGACCTGCTCGTCCTCCATGCCCTCCAGGCGCTGCGCGATCACTCTCCGCTCCTCCCCCCCTCCCATCGCGACGACTGGACCTTCATCAAGGGGTCGCTTTACTTTAAGGGCCGCCTCTATGTCCCAGAGCTGGCACGCGCCGATCTGCTCTGGGAGCTCCATTACTCCCCGGCCGGCAGCCATGAGGGCCACTTCCGTACCCTCCATCGGGTTTCTCAGGACTACTGGTGGCCGGGCCTTGCCACCCATGTGCGTAACTTCATGGCCAGCTGTGCCGTTTGCCAGGCTGTGAAGGTCAACACTCACCCCACTGCCCCCGGCTTGTCCCCTATTCCCTCCCAGGCCCTGTGCCCCTTCCAGCAGATCTCGATGGACCTCATCACCGACCTCCCATGTTCCCGGGGCCATGACTCCGTGTTGGTTGTGGTCAACCAGGGTCTTATGAAGGGGGTCATTTTCTGTCCTTGCTCAAAATCGATCACCACAGAAGGAGTGGCAGACCTCTTTTTCCGTTTTGTCTTCCCCAGGTTTGGCCTACACGACAAATGCATCTCAGATCAGGGTCCCCCATTCACATCTGCCTTCGCCAAAGAACTAGCTCGTTTACTTCACTACGATGTTGCCCTCTCCACCGCCTATCATCCCCAAACTGACGGAGAGACAGAACGAGTCAATCAGGAACTTGAAACCTACCTGAGGATCTTCTGTGGGAATAAACCCAATGATTGGGCAGCAATGCTTCCCCTTGCCAAGTTTTCTCACAACTCAGCAACCCACTCTGCTACCAATGTAACCCCATACTCCCTCATGATGGGCTACAAACCCAGGGCATACCCGCCACTAGCCAAGACCACCTTCCTCCTGGCACTCGAATCCCGGGCAAAGCTATTGGAAGAAGCTAGGAAAGAAGCCCTAGCCGCCCACCATAAAGCGCAGCAGGAAATGAGGGAACGAGTTGCCTCGCGCTTCAAGGGGTGGAAGGTGGGAACAAAAGTTTGGCTTGAAGCAAAGGACCTTCAGGTCACGTACAAAAATAGGAAGTTGGCACTGAAGCATGTCGGCCCCTTTGAAATCACTCAAGTCCTCAGCTGCCTTAGTTACCAACTGGCCATTCCTAGGACTTGGAAAATCCATGACGTATTCCATGCATCAAAGCTATCCCCGGCAGTAACGACCTGAGAACACGGCCCCAGCTTTCCCACCCCACCGCCTCAATTAGTCAATGGGGAAGCGGAGTACAAGGTGGAGACCATCAAACACCACAGGAAGGTGGGAAAACGAACTGAATACCTGGTATCTTGGAAAGGGTATGCACCGTCGGAAGACTCTTGGGAACCCGTCGGAAACCTTTCCCATGCCAAATGAGCGATCAAGGAGTACCAACTGCGCCATCAAAAAGACTTCCCATGCTCCTAGACCCCCACCATGATCTCTACTACCGACTTGCTCGCCATCGTCATCGTCGCCTTCTTCCTTCTTCTCGCTTATCTCACATCCCTCCTTTCCCGGAGGGGATTGGTTTATCAAATCCAACAAACCCACACAGAACTTTGCATCACCATCATAGCCCCAACCTACGCGTCCAACGCCACGGGGCAATCCTGGACGTATTCCGCCCCTGCCGCACCCCCTCAGGCAAATCCAAATTGGAACCCAACTTGGAACCCAGCGGATGGAGCAGTAGAAATAGACTGATGGGCTTCATAGGCCTCACCCCCCTGACCGCATGTTCCCCTCTAGAGTCCTCGCCTGTGATGTCCACGCCACCTACCCTGACAGTGACCCTGTCCCCGACTCCCTCCCCATATTCTTTGACCTCCTCGCTCCCAAGTTGCAACTCGAGTTGCTGGAGATCCTCTGCAACTCCCCCAGCAGATTGGCTGAACTCGAACGATCTTCAGCCCTCTCCTCTGGACACCCAATTCTCCAGCAGTTCCAGGCCATCCATTCCACCCAATGGACCCAACTCTTTCTCCAATGGTCTGAACATGCCACACCCCACAAGGGTACGGCAGTATCTGCCCTGGCCCCCGCCCTACTCGAACTCCATCAGGAGCTCATCCCAATGGGAATCTTTCCCGTCCTCGACCACACCTCTTACGAAATGCGGAACTCCCTACTGCGTGATATGTTCGGAGCCTTCCCTGTGGAGGAGCTTCGAGGATACATGGGTAGGGTTACAGAGCGGCTCTCCGTTAGGATCTCGGACGCCCCTACCTCCCCCCTCCCTGGACATGCTAGCAAGCATGGCCGGAAGAAGAGATCTGGTCGAGGACCAACTACTGGGACCCCCAGGACGGTACCCGTGGCAGTGGGCCTCACCGCCCCCATTTCCCCCACCTCCCCCTCCCCCCAGCAGACTCCACCCCTTGTCGCCACCCGACCTGCCCCCGTTCCTCCTTCCCCCACCCTGGCTACATCTGCCCATGCC
>JBBPTU010000816.1:0-17490 GCA_038094295.1 Tylopilus aff. beelii | reverse complement strand
GAGAAGTAGTGATCGCGGCTCTATCCGCTGACGAAGACGTGGGAGATGATTCGGACAGACGTGAGGAAAAGTTCAGCGGAACCCTCACGATACCTTTCAAGAACGAGAATCTCTTCGCGGAGCATACGTCCACAGATGGTCAAACGACGGTCTGAGCGATTGGACTCTCACAAAGGACACGTTCTGACATGGTGGCTTGACAGATGCTGGCCACCGTGCCTGATCTGATCGCTGTTCTCGATGCCCAGAGTGGTGCTGCGCTAGGCACTCCACAATACAAGTATGGATTGAGGGCGTTGGTGATCGGGATAACGGCTGCTCCTCAATGGACCAATACGCAGAGGGGCATGGAACTCGGGGGGCCAAGTGCATTCGGGTCCGTCACCTGTCGAGGTTAAACTCCGCTAAATTGCTAACCGGGCCACGTAGCTTCCCTGATATTGAGTACACGCCACTGGGAGAGTATTGCAAGCCTCGATCGGTCATCGAGATGTATGATGGGGCGTAGTACTTACATTTCGGCCTTGGATTAAAGCCCCAGTTTGCGAATGTAGGAAGCATCAGTAATCCCCTCTGCCCGAGTGCTTCCTCAGGCTTTTCCCGAGTTCGATGAATCAATTTTTTCGCATCGTGCCTTGTGCTTATCTCGAGAAAATTTTACACGCTGTGCGGCGTACACTCGTTCTTTCTGATGAAGGCTGCTTCGTCATTTCGTGGAGCACGAAGTCACACGAAACTCGTCCCGGACCGTGCCCCGTCGAGGGAATGAATACGTAACAACGATTCGGCCGAGCACGTCCGCGTGCCATGGAACGCCGACCAACTGGCACTCGATTGATCATGACCGAAAAGAACGTCGCGCGTTTCCAGCCACGATCACCATGCCAGCCCGAAGGAACCTCAATCATGATACGCCACGGTCCGCGTTTTCCCATCTGCTGCCACCGTGTCAGTGGGTCAGCGCCAGCCCACCGTCACGGTGCAGTGGCGGATCGATCGGACGTTGACAATTGCAACTCGAACGTCACCGCAGCGGTCGACGTCGATCGACCAATGGGAGAATGCCCTCGGGATGGCGCGCTGTGGCAGACGCGTCCGTCCGCGCCCGAGCGGCTTGGGCATCGCGCGCACGCGAGCACGCCTCGCGCCTCTCGTACATTCCAGAGCGGAAATTGAACGTGCCGGATCGTATTTTCAACGCGGGCAAGGTCTACCCGGCGACGCGTAAGTACATGATGGACCTGGGTCGTCAATGCGGTTTTTGTAAACGTCGTCAATGATGTAGGGATGATAAATTAGTCTATGTGACCAAAGTGGGGTCAGGGCGGTCCACCAAAAAAGGGTCTAGACCGTTCTGCGCGCCCACGAGGAAACAAGGGGGGGTTCGTGGGGGTTCGTGACCAATGCTGAAAGTCCGTCGCAAGTCGGATGATATGTAGCGTCGAGAAAAAAAAGGTCGTGCAAAGCAAGAAGAGGAGATGCGTGAGCGAAGCGTGACATGAAAACTAGTCCAGGGGAATAACGTATATGCAAAAAGACTGAAGCTCTCAGAGCGTAGCTCAGACCTTGTCGTCCGAAGCCTGCGATCGTGCCGCTATCCGTCTTCGTTTCCAAGCCGGTACAAAGTCCACGTTGCGAAGCATGATCACCGCGACGGCGTACACGACGCCGAAACAGACGGCGGGTATCGTCCCGATGTGGTATGCCTTGACCAGCGCGTCCAGTATCTGATTTTCGTACTCCGGATATCGGGCATGCAGGTCCGCGAGGCCAAGACCCTGGTCCACGAGCGAGGCAGGGAGCCGCCCTCGGAGAGATTGCGTAAACGTCGTTTCATACACCGCGGTGAGAAGCGCCGTCGCGAACGTGCCGCCCAGCGTTCTGAGGAACGAGAGGAAACCGCTGATGCCGGCAATCTGGTGCGGCTGGACAGACATAGGTCCGACTACGAGCGAAGGCTGGTAGAGAAGCCCGGACGCGACGCCGGTAAACATGGAGAACCCGATGGTGCGCGCGACTGGTGTGTATCGTCCCACGTCGAACATCAGCGCGCTGCCCAACGCGTACAACAGGCCGCCGACGACGCCTATGAGTCTCACGCGTCCGGTGAGTGATAGGATATTGGCACCGAGGACGGACGAAGCGCCAAGCGTTAGGATCAACCCGAACATTTGAATACCCGACATCACCAGACTAGACCCTTTGACGTCGATGAAATAGCGTGGAAGGAAGAAGACCGACCCAAAGTATCCTGCGCCAGTGAGGAAATTGATGAGACAGGCTATGGGGATATTTGGTATTTTG
This sequence comes from Tylopilus aff. beelii, assembly GCA_038094295.1. Lineage (NCBI taxonomy): Eukaryota > Fungi > Basidiomycota > Agaricomycetes > Boletales > Boletaceae > Tylopilus > Tylopilus aff. beelii. The sequence continues at coordinate 15,186 of JBBPTU010000816.1, read as the reverse complement.
AACAAGTTGATATCGACGACAGGGTGCTCTGCAACCTTGAGTTCGTAGTAGACGAACACGGGGATGAGACATCCGCTGACAATGAAGAGAGAAATTATGGGTGCAGACTAGTGAAAACATCCATAAGTGCGTAACCATTTAATTTGACGGACTTACGTTCCAGGGGAATATTTTGTTGCCCATCTCGATCGCGATACAGATCATGCTGGATATCGCGACAGCCAAGATACAACCAAAGTAGTCCACTTCTCGTAGTTGGGCAAGGAGACCAACGCGCTGCTCTCGGTGCGGAACAGGATAGTGAAGGCTCACTGATCCGACGACTAGAGTCACGCCAATGAGTATCAAAGTTATCCAAAACAACCATCTCCAATCGGCCTGGATGGATATGACCGCTCCGAGCACTGGTCCTATGGCCAGCCCAATGGCTGACGCGAGATTGAAGAATCCAAGCCATAATCCTCTGGTGTCCGCGGTAGTTAGATCCAAAATAATGATGACCCCAACGGATTGTCTCCCTGCGGCACCAATACCCTGAAGAAGACGCGCCACGATCAGGGAATTCATGGACTAGGGCCATTGGGGTTAAACAGTACTTCACGCGGTCAAAGCGCAAAAGGAGCTCACCGTGGCGAACCCGCACCACATTGTTCCAGCTCCAAAAATAAGCATGGTTCCAAGCAAGACTTGAGCGCGACCGAAAATGTCGCTGAATTTTCCAAGCAGTGTTTGCGTGACGGTAAAGCCCAAGAGGTATGCTGTCGCGAGCCAGTTTTGGTTGGCAAGATCGTTGAACTCGGCACTGATGACATGCATGGCGGTAGTCGAAGTGGTTTCGTTGAGGTAAGCAGTGAAGTTACCGATCCACAGGCTAGCCATGATCAGGAAGAATCGAAGGCGAGAAACGACCACAGCGGGCTGTTGGTTTTGAATGGCCTCTGGCTGAGTACTTTTGGGGCAGGCTCCGGCGGGTGGAGGAGCTGGACAAGCGACGACCGTCTTCTCCTCGTTGAGTGCCTCTGCGCTGTTGTTCGTGGTCGCGTAATGCGACAGAGTATGGGTGGGGGAGGTACTCATGAGGGACAGGAGCATGGAGCGCAAGGAAGAATTAGTGCTTAAATGTCTCAGGATGGATCATCAAAGCATGCGCAGGACCAAGCACGCGAGAACCGGAAGAGGACGGAGTGGCAGGGATATTGAACGAGACCAAGGGGCACGACGGTGTCCACCCCAAGAGGAGAGGAAGGTCGGGGGACAGACAACAGGAACACGCACACCCCGATCGAAACGATTCATACATATAAGCATAAGTTACAGGAAAACGTACTCAGGGATCCGCGGGGGGTCCTGGGATAATTCTCGATCCACTGTGCGGGGAACTAGGCCACACGGCTTGCAGAGTGATTCTGCTAGCTGACGAGATTGAAAAGAGCGTCTTCGGAAAAGAAGACGGAAACTCTTCTGGATGCATGACTGCGGGTGTTGTAGGAAATAGTAAGTCAGCGAGAGGAAGACCGAAGGCAGACGTAGACGGAGAGTGCCTACGCAACCGAATAGCCTAATACTCGAAATAATATGTTGGAATGAACGGTCCGCGGAAATCACTGCGCCGTTTGCGGACTTTCTGCGTGAGATCTGGTAGAGTGAGATGAGGGCACATATGGCAGCTGCAACGGAAAACCCGAACCTCCCACTGGGCCATGGAGCCAGCCGCCCCCTGGAACGAAACGTGACAGGGCCTTCTCCAAGTAGTGGCCCAGTCGCCACCGCAGACCCGTCCTGTCGCATGCTTTCCTGCTGATCGTTCACCATCCAGTTTTCCGGTAAATAGACGATGTAGAGCGAACTCCCGCGACTGCAATGGCTCCGCATCGAAGGTGGTTGCCATCCACCGCGTTGGGTTCGGCGTCTCGACTTCTGCGTTACTCTCCTGGTCGCGATTCCCCGTTCGGGAGGTCCGAGAGCCCCATTGTGCGAGAATGCGCCCGAATGCTGCCGTCGTGCTATCAAAACGTGCCAGCCAAGAAGCGCATTGCCCTACGCACAATACAAGCGACGAATTGAGCTGGACGACTGCCTTTCTGTGCTGTCGTGCCGCGGAGGAGGTTCTCTTGGTGAAGTTGGTCCTCCGTGAGAGCGAGCTGCCACCTCGCCAACTCGTCATCCGAGCATGGTTGCGCTTACGACACGCCTCGCGCAAACTTCCGATATGACATCCATCACCGTCTGGATTCGCCAGCACGACGGTGTTTCTAGACAGTGTGGAATAAGACCGCGTCTCAAATCAACGCTCAGTGGCGTCCGATGATAAAGATATCCGTTATCACAGCTCTCGGACCTCCTTTTGACATGCGGCCGCCGTGAATACGTGCGAAACAGCAACGGCCCTTGTCCGCGGTCCGCTGGCTCTCGTCGCTGGTGTCAGTAGCGAGGACCACGCGGTCAAAATGATCCAAGCATATCATCATTGTGTCATCACTTCAAGCTCTTGGTCACACTACCCCAGATACCATTATGGGCCCTGATCTACGTTGAGCAGGGATGCGTCCGGCTACTTGCTAGGACAAGCCCCGGCCCGGCTGCGGCCCCATCGTTTGGATCATTGTGTGGTTGTACGCCCTATGGAGCCAGGTCAACATGACAGGGATTCCCTCGAAAAAGATCCTCATCCATCCTTTCTACACGCTGAGTCCGAATCCGGAGTACTCGGTCCTCAGGCAAACGGAACGCCCGCTCGATCACGTACACGGCCTGGCATCCGTCTTTCTCAGGAGTCGGAATGAACGCTCCACTGCTTCCGCCGTCGTGACTCCTTTCGTCTCGCATGAAAGCGGAGCATGTGAATAAGCGTCGTGGCAACTTGCGGCCCACGTTTTCTGCACGCTCTCGAGGAGGCTGAGAATGGCCGGGCCAGTGGCTACAATCTGGATCTGATCTTGGCAATATGTATCTTCTCTGTGGTCCAAACATAGCGGTCGTGGCTCAAGCTCTTTTGAGATGAGTTCTCATCCCTGTTGTAAGGTTCACTCCCACCTGGCTCCCGGCATCGTGCGGCCTTGATCCATCCGGGGCACAACTGGTCGGACGACAGGTGTTCAGCGCCCATCTAGCTTTCGGCCGTCGGAACGACACTTGCGATATACCGTGGCCACTATTCACGAATTCATAAAACCCGCTCGGGAGTATTTCGGACAATAGATGGCCTTCTTTATGAGAAAGCAGCCTCTTTTTCTCTTCAAAACAACACTGCGAGTCCGCGCAAAATATTCGGTCCGCTTCAACTTGAACGGTTCCAGTCGGGCCGACGGTAATGTCGGCCCCGCGGGAGCATACCGCAAGATGTTCGGAGAGTGTTGCTGCGCTGTTACAGGCTTTACGTGGGATAGCGCTCAATGTGCGCTCAAAAGCCACCATATCTAGCCGTCAAATGACTGCGGGTGAATGAAAATGTTCTCGGATAAACCCGTCAATGTTACTCGTTCCTCAATCATAACGGATGTCCGCCACCGGTCGTCTAACTGGAATAGCTCCACTATGAATTTAAATGGAGAGGTGATGCCACAAATACCATTGTTATGAGAAGAAGCGCAAAGTACATGGCGAAGGCGGTCCGAACAACCATTGTTTACCAAGGTGACCCCCGGAGACTGACAGTCGAGGTGAACGAAGCACCGCTCGTGAGCTGGATTTTGTCGCATTAGACATGCAGTTCGATAGGATAGCATGGCGATATTACGCACCGCGGCACTGATTTGTTGGTGAACGAGGCAGAGATCTGCGGAAATCGGATCAGTTGGCCCCAGGGTGCGCATGGTTTGTTGCGTAATACGGCAACTTACAGTCCAGATACGACATTGCACCATTATTTTGGTCTTCCACCAACATATCGCTAAACTCAATCTCCATTCCGTCCATATTTTGGCGGACCACGAGCATCTTTGGGACACGTCCGCGTTGACTATAACGATGGCCGAGGATATACTGCACTTGTCGCGACAACCGGGTATCTAGAATCGGGAGTTCCGTCTGCATAAATAGATTTCAGGGTAATCGTTCTCCATGTCACCGCAAGACTGACCAATCCGCTCGGGTCCAAGGCGACTATATCATCAACGCCGAAGAGGTCGAGGAGTATTTGAGGCGATACGCTTGCGCCCAGCCAGAAGATCATAAACTCCTCGTTGTCTGTCAATCAGTCATGAATTGGTATCATTTCCAATCGCAGGTGGCTTCTTTAAAATACCTATGAGATAGACGCCATGTCCCTCCATGAATGTATAGCTATCTCGCATAAGCGATGGCATATAGACATGGCCACTCGTGGGATCCGGAAATGCTGCGCTCTCATCCAAATCATGAAGAGCCAAAAGGCGGGGATAGAGGTGTTGCATCGTATCACGGACGCTCATTGAAAGGATCTTCTTGGCATAATAATTTCGAACGTCCGCGGAAACATTACGTCCTGCAGTCGAGGATGAGCCAGAGTTCACTTGACCGCCACGAAAACAAACCTTTTAGGGGTTTTGTCTTTGTTATGGCTAGGATGTAGGCCGGAAACGTTCGGAATGCTTCCGGTATGATCAACTATAAGATATGTCAGCGACGCATGATCTCGATGCTTGGTTCACTCACTTGTGATGGTGTTGTAGCAAGTGCGCAGTTTCGCCTATACCCGAGCAAAATAGACGAGCACTTGTCCGATAGCTCTTCTCTGATCTGAGCCATTCGTCTCAAAGACAGATTCGCCATTGCTATCCGTCAGGTTAAAAGAGTTGTCATTGAAATTGGAACAGATAACTTGCAGTCTCGGGCGAGATGGCACACCACAGCATCCATGTCAGCAAACCGGAATACGTTTCCAGCCAACGCCACCACTTGCAGAGCGAGGTTGCATGTCCGGACCCGTCGCTGACCGTCAATGGTCGTATATAAGACTGCGCACTGTAAATATGCGTATTGGCGTTCATCCAGCATTTGTGAATGTCCGATTGTTGCGGACACGGCTTTATCGGAGTCAAGGACGCCCAACGCCAGGTCCGTGGGTGAGCGCTCTTGAAAATTGCCATAGTATTTTAATATCCGCAGACCTTTAAGAAACGGGATGGAAGTGCGAAATAAGCCGAGGACAAAAAAAATCACCTTGAGAACAACGAATTCGCATCACACAGCCGTATGCGGTAGTTCTAGTGATCAACCTCCGGAGTTGAGAGGTCAGCATGATTCGATCACGTGTGGGGTTATATCGAGGGTGGAAGAACAATTCTCCACCAGTGGTAGAAGGCACGATACCTGCGCGTACATGGGTCAGATTGCTTCGACAGATTATCAAGCTATCGTACCAATCGAACCAACGTCGATGGTGTTACTGTTCCCCAAAAACATACTCACGCCGACAGCTTCGTCCGAGCATTCTTCAGCGATTTCGCGCCACGTTTGTACCCGGGGAAGAAAGAGAGTGCTTTCTTTATCTGTACCATAAACGTTGCTCTCAGCTGTCAGGGGCTCCAAGGCACCAGATCCTATCGCGGGCATGGTGCACTGAAACGCAACAATATGACCCCCTCGACCAGCCTGTGGAAGTATTATAACGTGGCCTTGTAACACGGAACTTTGGTACTGCACACCAAAGAAGCGAGCCCTGCTATAAGAGCTCCGCCGAGACATGAATCTCTGATAACAGTTTGGTCATTTCGTTCCGCTAGAGAAGCCAATAGGTCCTCGACCACTGTCCTACCGGCATGTGTCAGGCGGAAATTAATGACACCTCAATATAAAAACGAACCTTGATTCCCATGGATCAACAAATAATCCATCGTGCAAGGGGAGAAAGATTTCATCCAAATCCGCCAGTACGAGTTGATGTGCTCGAGGGAGATCTGCCTGGCAAAGGGTTGAGTGGAATTCAACGTGTCATTCTGGGTACCCTTACAGACAGATTATAAAAGTGCAGTGTCTCGTCAAAGGAGAGAATCCCGATCCTGCATCCACGTGGAAAGCAAGGTTCGAACGTTGAACCGTCAGCAGTTGTACCTCCATACAGGACATCCAGGAGGATGGCACAAACGGACTGAAGGAAACCAGACTCCACTGCACTGACAGAAATGTCGAATGCAAACAAGTAATCCAATGGGACTGGCTTCCGGGGTAACGATGATGGTGGCTCGGGGGTAAGGTAGGTTGGCACCAGCTTTGGTAGCGGCGGTGGTGCCCAGTAATCCTCAGATTCAACAACGAAATCGACAGTACCCTTATTCAGTTCGGAGCGATCGGCGTGATCTAAACGCAAGAAGTTGGGATCCAGGTTGCTGAAATATTCCTGCGAAACTAACCGACGTCTAGTTCATGGTCAGACAAGCTCTGAAGTGTAGCAAACCTTCTGTTTCGCAAGAGCACAAGTTACATTTCCATCTGCTACCGCCCGCGATCCACGTACACCAGGGGTTGATGTACCCCCTGCACTGAGCGCATCGTGCAGGGCCACTTGACCCGCAGTCGACCAGAGGGACAGGCTCTTCTCTAGGGTCGAGCTCTGCAAATGGTTGTACCACTACAGCGAGGGGTATATCGCACTCTCGAGCAAGCTGGGCTGAGTTGGGCAAGTTCCAGGTCGTGACGCGCATGTGCTTAGGATTTGAGTTGCCTGTAGCGCAGACGCGTCAGCTATGTCAAGTTCGAGGGCCGTACAGGCGAGGAAAAGAATGTCGAGGTTGTCGAGGCTGAACCTTGTCCATAAAGTATTTGATTGACCTCACCTTGATCGAAGGCAACGAAGTCTGTGGTGGAAAGCGGCGGATTACTCCCCGGCAAAGTCATGTACGTCTGCTTTTCCCATGTCGCTTTGTCTTCCTCGATGGTGTCTATTGGAGACGGAATCTGTCCGGGGTCGATGCGGGCCCGTAAACCTGAGACCTTGACTGAGTACTGGAGACTCGGAAAACAAGTGTCAACCTGCCTCTGTATGGCTCGCCAGCGCTGTGCGGGGGTTGTGGTATGTGCTGGAACGGCATACAGGTGCGAGTCGTATTTGAATAGTTGGTGAGGAGCAAGCGAGGAATGCACAGAAGAGAGCCTGTTCATTCGACCTGCGGATGGTGTCTGGCGTCGACTTTGCCAAATCGAGGCGTGCGCACAACGCCTCATCTTACAGTCATGAACTCGATGGCTAGTCGCGATGGATCGTTCCCGCTGATCGTCGACCTAGACCCCAACTCGATTTATTACTCCCATACTACAAACGCGCGTTCACTGCATGTTCTTCCCACAAACTCCAGATGAGACCCTGATCCGGGGCGATGCCGGACCTAACAACCTCTTCGTACGCCTTCTTCACGTTCCCTGCTCCACATACCCTACGAATCGTGACTCCCCAGGTCCTGCAATCCTGCATAAGTCCAATCCACGCATACTTTTGCATGCGTGAAATTTCTTCGACGGAGAACTGTTTCCTGCGTATCACAAGCCACTCTGGCATGAAGAATTGCTCAAGGACCGATGGGCTACTCTCAGAAGAGAAGTCGTTTGTTGTCCACTTGTCTGTAGAGCTATTCTTCGACAATGGCGACAGGTTGGTAAGGCCAAGCGCAACAGAGCCAGCGAGCTGAGAGTTAGCATTCGAGAGATGGTCGCGTACTCTGGAATTCAGGTTCTCGTTACCCGCCAAGTCGACATAAATCCACTTTTGGGATTTTTCGTTCATCGCCGTCGCCTTCTCGAACCCGTCATACTCCAATACGTGATTGTAGAGACCGAGATTCTTTGTGAACTCGAAATTATTTTTGGACGTGAGGCCGATAACCTGCCTCGTGGAGCCGCCATCAGCTACACCTCGTTTACGAATGAGGTATGCCAAACAGAAGGCTGTTTTAGCTGACGCAGACGAAATAAGGATCCTGGAAGCTCCTCCACGATATTGCGAGGTGTTGAGCCAGTCTTCGCACCAGAAAGAAGTCCAGAACAGTGGGCGGTAAAGCATGGTGAGATCCTCGATAATGGGTGATGGATCGTACAGAGGATCCGTAGAGCATCTGGTAATTTGATTGTAGGGTCTTCTGTCTGGGGACGGTGATGAAATAGTACGAGAACCGTGTTAGACAAGAAGGTACCTTCAGGCAAGTGAGGGCGAGAGACCACGAGTGCATGTCGACTGACGTCCGTCGGCGAAACCGGAAAGACGAGGAAACGCGCTGGCGCGAAGTAGCCATAAACACGTTCGCCAGGGTGAACCGCCGCAAGCGTTGACGCAACAACAGTTCCAAACCCCCAAACCGGAGTCACCCCATGAGTGGTTGACGATATGCCCGACTCTGGCACTTCTGGCGCCTTGTGGAAATCAAAATATCTACACGACGTACTTCAGTCTCAAGTAGGCTTGTAGGGCGAGAAACCGAACATACCGGAAATGAGGAACCTCGCCGAGAGCTTGGTAAGTGACGTTGTTGGCCGAATACCCGAAGCGGTCCACTTTTACGAGCACGTGGTTAGCGGGCAGAGCCCTGGGCACAGGAGACTCTGCCAAGACTGCCGTGTTGCAGTCTCGTCCGGAGGATAAGCGAGGATGACAAACTGTGACGTTCAGTCGAATGTCCATGGTCAGTGCTGGGAAGGTCGTTTCGCCGGTGGAGGCTATGTCCCGATCACCAGCCGATGATCCCGGAGTGCTGACATTCGGAAGTTGGTCTAGTGCGGTTGGATTCATCGCTGGTAGACCCGGGGAATGAGATGGTTCACATGCTGTCACATGCTGAACTATAAAAAAGCCGCAGTCCCGAAGCTACTACTTGCTACAGTACTTATCGTATCTCGTGATAAGAGCTATTACTGCAGGCCTAATAGCCCGTACATCGTTCATTACAATTTCGTCAAGACCCGTATACGCTGAGAGGATGCTGGAAAGAACTGCTACTGCGGTGTGATTGCTACATGGCGCACGGGCTCTGACTGCATAAAAAGGTCAAGAAAGTTCTCGATGTCCTTGAAAGAAATAACTTGAAGGGAGGAAAATCACCATGGGCCATGGCCCAACACTCGGCACCCAGGCAAGGAGTATAACAAAGCATGGCAGAAGCCGGAGAGCGCATGGAACGAGCGACGCGAAGAATGATGAGCGACAGCAATTGCAAGATGCAGGAAAGGAAGTCAACGATTGACATCAAATCTAGTACGGAGGCTTTTTGAATTCATCACTGATAGCCTGTGCTTCAGGGTCGAACTCATCGCCTTGCATGATTCTTCCTGTAGCATCGAACTCCGCGTCTCGGCGATTAACAAGAGAGCCCATCTCAAGTCTCCTTCAGTATAGATTATCACAGAATCCGGGAAAACATACCTGTATGCGAAGACTATCCCCCTTCTTCATAGAGATATGGTGAGGGGAAGTTGAATTCGGAGGTTGGCGAAAAGCCACAGTTGATTGACCAGTCACACTATACAGCTGGTTGTAAGCAGAGCGGAACTCGTAGAATGCAATTATACAGACGTAAAGATTTCCGCGGTCTGGGAGGTGAAGTTTGTTAACCTCCGGACCACTCGACATGCTACGATCTGATGCACAAGATTAGTGTACGTGACGCAGTGCAACGACACTCCACATACAGTTGAGGCAATTGCAGCTGGAACATTTGCAATGATGGACATGACTGCGTTCAGGTTAAGTAGCATAAAAATCTAGAAAGAGTTAGGAGGTTGCGAGGTGGTGACCCAGCCAAGCTGGAACCCACCGTCGCAAGCATATTTGCTAAGAATCTGTACACATAGGTCTGTTAGTTTTCCTGGAAGCCGAAGCTTTCTAGGAGCACATATGGTGGCTTACGCAATAAGAAAGTAGATCAGCCCATCACTGAATATAAGGTCGATGAGCTTTGAGCGGCCAGTTGCAGGGAACGCAAGTTTCCAGCCAGTCAGGCATAGAACAGTAAAATCGAAAACCATGGAATATATGAATGAAGTGGCGAGGATCTGGTTATCCGTGTAAGTAATGACACAGGCACCTTGAATCCAAGAAGCATCGAGGAGGATTCCTAGGACGCAAATCTGTCACTGTCCAATGCAGTATTAAACTACTCACCATGCAACAGGAACGACCAGTGCACAAGGATGACCAAGACCAAGAAAGCTACGATATATTTATTTTGCGACCATACAGCCATCCTGCGCAAGGTGAGGAACAATCACACAAACTGTAGTTGATGCGCTCACGTTCGGATCGAGAGATTAATACTTGCGAGCCCGACGGCGCCATTTCCGAACACCTGATTAAACGTATACAAGCCTTGGCAATCAATTTCTGTCCTGACATTGAGGGCAACAGCACTGCAAAGAATATCAGGATCAGCAGTAATACGTCAAAGAGGGATTAGCCTCACATTCCTATCAGCGCAATTAACAGGAAGTAGCGCCCTGCAAAATAGAACGTCTAGGAAACACTTGTAGTTAAGTGACCACGGTCAGAGACGGACAAACGTACCAATGGCCACCGGAACTTTTTCTTTCCAGAGAGAAACTGCCAATCGAAATCCAGCGAGGTGACAAACTCCCATCTATAGATACCATGAATGAGGGGTGCATATATGCGGTGGTCCAAAGGATGGATTACAAGTAGAGACCAAAGAGAGCGTGCATAAAGTTATTGAAGGCGGCTACCGGTGATGTGGTTAACACAGAGATGATGTATGGTATCGCGACGTACCACCGTCAGCCCTAATCTCAGCCGCAGACTGCCAGTCGACCATTGGCCGTGTGGATCAAAGAGTGGTGAGGATGGAGGGTAGGGCAGGTGAGGACGAGCAATGTGGGCACCAGGGGAGACCAGTTTCAAGATACTCTTAATATGTCTGTGACCTCGGCTCGACCTCGGCGATGGCGTTTGAATGGCGGATGTCCCCTGCCAATCACTTTGCAGGCTGTTCATTTCCTTTTTGGAAAGAGAAGCCGCTTACGAGCTACTGACGCGTTCCAGATATATCCCATACACTGCGCGCGCTTCTTTGGTGCGCGAGTATCGCTGGGCAAGGATCGAGCGCTACCTTTCCAGGTTTCCCGCCATTGAGGATGTGAGAGAGTTATGGTAACCAGTCCTCACCTCACAATAGATCGAAGCGCAGTAAGCTCAACCTGCAGCACGGACGCAGGGATCTTGCTGCCGTCATTTCCGTCCGAAGGAATACTTTTTTTTTGAGGGCCGCAATTGGATTTCTATCCTGCCAAGGCTGCTACAAGAAAAAGGAACTTAGCGCACATTCCTGCGTTAAAACTATCGGCGCCCCACCTGTCAGCAATGGCAGTTTGCGAATAGTATCTCGGCTAGACTAGCCACAAAAACAGGTTTCCTCGTCGTAACGAATCTCGGGCATGGTGGTGCGGACGACTCGGAGAGTCGTCAACCTAGATCATATTAGGTAAGCTCGGCGGCAAATCAAGGGGCGAGCGGTAACTTGCGACAAGTGTGGGACACTTCCATGGTGGTTACTCCGGCTGAGGCCGCAAAATGAAACCATCCAGCATTATCTGCAAACGCTGCACCGAATGTGTTCCTCCGCCGGTCGTTACTGGATTCGCTTCTCAACGATTGCAAACTATGAGGGAAAAGAACACCTAGTAGGTGGGGGGGGAATATTCAAGTTCGAGCACTGGAAACCCAATTTCTAGCGCAATTTTCCATGAGATTGCCATCCGTGTGTTCGTCCGCGTCGAGGAGTCTGTCTGGATACTACTGTACACAGAAGCACTCCAAATAATCTCTATATGTACTTGATAACAGAGGTCTGCATAGTTCGGGATCAATTATTTGCAGTGATTCTTTCTTGGCTCACCTCGAACCCACGTCTCACCCTGTCCAATTCTTCGTAAAGAAGTTACTTGAGAACACCGTGTCTACATCGCCGTCGACACTACAGCATTTCAGTTTCTAGACTTTTCTTCAAGTTAGACTTCGAACGGCCATATCAACGACCAATTGGTTCCAAGTAATTCAGCGACTTCCAGAGATAATGTATTAACTCTAAGCCGGAGAAACTTACGCCACTTGGTCATCATAAGTGCCATGAAAGAAAGTTAATCGGGTTGATTCTAAATCTTTCAATGGGTAATGACATTGATGTCGATTGAAATCGAACGTCGCATGCCAGGAGGCTACATAGACTGATCATTCGTATGAATGATCGGAAGAGCGTACCGGCAGGAGTACGATCTATGTACGTACTGGCTCAGCGATTTAACCACAATCAAAAATCACAGCGATGTTGCACTTACAACGTTCCTGCTGTCAACCTGTGATTCGCTTATGTCCACTCCCGATTGCCGCTAAACCTGATCGTGATGTTTATGCTGAGTTGCAAAGGTTATCCACAATTGTTCCGTCGTGCCTCGCCGTCAGCCAAGAGTGGCATGGTGTCAATGGCCCACGAACAAGGATGAACGTTTGAACCCGTACCTTGAACTCCCTGCACGTACGTTCAGTCGGCATTTGCCGTGGAAATCCAGCGCATGATGAATGCAAGAGAAACACTTGCCTAGTAAGGTGGTCTTGGCTGGACTGTGTTCTCCGGGGAGTCGAGGCGAGAGAACACGGCGGGAATCAATTTGTCACATTGAACTCGATGTGGCGTGGCGCGGAGATTGCGTCAGCCACCGTAACACGTATGATCAGAAGGTTCGAAGAACTTTGATCGCGATGCCTCCGGACTACTTTGCGACTCACATTGCAATCACTGGCGCTGTCTAGGAATTGTGGTCATTATCTTCAGAGACTCAGTACGCTATCGGAATCCCGAGTCGTTGTGAAAGCTTTGTGATGTAGCCAATGGTATTATATGAGGGAAGTATGGTCCGTGGTTTCAGCCACCGGTCGCAGGCAAGCGGGATCTCGGCGTGGAAGGTCATGGTGGGTATTATTACATCCGAACTACTATCGATCTTTGTTGTTCTACCTCCGCGCGGCCATCTTCGTCCCGTCAAGCAACCCGCCGGGGGTGCCAGTGTATTGGCGCTACATTATCCCCGCGCGTTCGACTTCCTCGAATGGGGCGCGGTGCACTGGGTGCCCTTGACGGATACAGAACTTTGTCAAGGCGGGAGAGGTTTTTAAGTGGTGCGGTCGGTGCCTTAGTATATTTTCACAATCCTACATTCCCAGTTTTGAGCGTCCTTGCAACTGGACCACCCCCACGAACGCTATCCCGTCAAAATGACCAATTGGCAATCGCTTACCGAACTGTCGACGGACTTGGGTGAGCCAGAAGCTCCCTCGACTAATTAACTTCTGGCAGTAACGTCCTTTTTGCAGTGGCTTTTGACAGACTAACCCATACCTTACTGGGTCTCTACGGGTAAGGTCGGACTGTCGAGCAGTTCAGACCCAAAATTGAGGCAGATAACCTGCCAGATGGGAAATATTTCTTACTCTCAGTTTTGACTGGACTATCGTTTCCGGAAAGAGAAAATTTCGTTGGCCCCTGGCGCGTAACGTGGCATACGGAAGATATGTGCAGACAATGACATTTAGATTTCATCGCAGATCTTTTACTTTGCTGGGCGATATCTATTACTATTCGCAATGATTGGAATGTAGGAGTCCTTGTTTGTAGTCTCGCGCGTCGTTGACTAGCACCGTAGATTGGCCTCTCTTGACACACCGAGGTCAGTTCAACCTCTCTTATTCTTCCTGATTATGTCAAAGAAAACTACAGAAAGGTCAATTGCCAAGTACTGTACGTGTTCAACCAGGTTGGTTGTCACTATGTAGTGCTGGAGTGGGAGAAATAATTAGCTTCCACCAAGCTTGCAGGCGATTCCGCACTCGGTCTGGCTAGTATCAATCTTTCGCTACGCACGTGAGTCCTTGCGGTCACATGTCCCGTATGCCAGTCATTGGAATCCACACAGAATAGCAATTTGGTCTCAAAACAAGTGGATAGTTGGCATAATAGTTTTGCTAATTCTTGGGCACTGGTCGCTCATTTTGCAAGGTGGATGAACGCGCTTTTAGTTCTAATAATTATACTAACCTCAGGCTAGGTGTCCTGTTGAAAGTGAACTGGATCCAAGGTATTGGTTGTGCGATTGTTGAGAGTAACACAAGCATTCTCGCTGCCACATTTATTTATTCCATGAGTTTCGATCTCATTGTTCTCTGCCTGACTGCGTACAAGTTAGCGTGGACTCGACATGTCCCTGGTGCATCTGGAATTCACGGCAAGCTGGTCCGTTTGATATTCTCAGACGGGCTGGTCTACTTCATCATTGCGTGCGTTCTGCGTTCTGGCTGACTTACATGGCACTTATGTTTTGTAGTTTCCTGGCAAACTTGTTGGCTACGATATTCATGATTATTAACCTAAATCCTGTCATGAGTGTTGTATTCAACGTCCCAGCAGCCATAGCCTCTACAGTATGTACTGGTGTAATCTCTGGATGACATCAAAGCTTATCTCTACACCCTAGATCATGGCTTCGCGGGTCGTCCGTAGGCTCTATAACTTCAACCTAGTTGTTCCTGAGGTATAGTGAGCAACGAATTCGCTTCACTATTTACTAGTAGTTCATTCCAAACAATCAGCCGTTCTGGCGAGAGGTCTACTGGAGTAGTATCTGCAAATCCGCCTTACTCCCGCACCCGGGCAACGAGAGAGCCCACTGCCATTCATGTAGAAGTAAGCAGGTTTTTCCGGTTGCGCGATGTCCAATTTAGCGACTGCACCCTGCAGGTGGACACGCACCATCAAACACACTCGCTGTCCGATATTCCACGGTGTACTAAGAAGCCCAGCAGCGACTTCAACGATCACGAGGACCATGCTGGGCTCATCCGCGTGCTCTGAGCGTTCCATATTCGACTCGACAGTTAGGGGGTTCGGAAATGGCGAATATTCTGCCTATCTCTCTAATGTGCCATGTGTATCTACGTAATTTTCATGTCATTCTTTTTGGGCTTGCAACGCTATCCCTTTGTCTTGAACTCGTAACGTCAATCAATAGACACGGCTTGAGCTGTGACAATGCATGTGACTGTGACCATCTTGTGACGTACGTGTTTCTCGACGCGTCCCTGGTTGTTGGTTCGCTCCTTCCCCTAATTCGGACGCGATGCCTCTCGTTCGCATCGAGTTGTCCAACTTTAAATCGTACCGGTGAGTCTCCTTGCTGCTTATCGTTCATGTGGTGCGATATATCTTCGCAGCGGTCATCAAGTCA
>JBBPTU010000815.1:0-13026 GCA_038094295.1 Tylopilus aff. beelii | reverse complement strand
GGGCATGGAGCGATACGGTCTGTATTGATAAATCGGATTCGACGGTACTTCAGGAGGCACTGGTGTCGATGTTCCAGTGGTATCAGGGATCGACCTTGACAGTGATCTTGCTTTGCGAAGCTCCGTGGAAGAGTCTTGCTGAGAACATCTGGAACACACGAGCATGGACACTGCAAGAATACCACGCATCGAAGGTAGTGCGATTCTATAACCATGACTGGACGCTATATCGAGGAATCGATATTCCGAATCACAAGGATGCGCTCGAGATCATTGCGGAGATGGAGGAGGTGACAGGAATTTCGGCACAGGGGTTGACGAAGCTTCGGCCTGGATTTGAAGACATTCGAGAGAAACTCCATCTAGCTTCGGTGCGGCAAACGACCCGGGTGGAGGACGCTGCTTACTCGCTGCTTGGGATATTCTCTCTCCATTTACCAGTTGTGTATGGGGAAGGGGACAGTGCACTTGGGAAATTGTTGGCGCAGCTGTTGACGAATTCTGGAGACACGAATATCCTGGCATGGACCGGGAGACCTGGTAGCTTTAACAGCTGCCTTCCAGCCAAGATCGATGTGTTTAGCCTGCCTCCAACGACTCACGTCCCACCCAGAATCATGAGTGCTGAAATCGAAGCTGCCGCTGCCGAACTGCGTAAAGCTCCATTGAACGTTGCGTCGACCACAAAATTTTACGACCGACTCGTTGACCTCCCTCTACCGTCGTTCAACGGAAGACGGATGAAACTTCCGACGATTACTTTTAAATTAGGACGTTTATCGGCTTCGTCAGAAGGAGCTTTCCGTGCGCAGACAATTGCCCTCGGGATTGTAGAGATTAAGACGGAGGAAGACCTCACACAGTTCCATTCCCTGACGCTCGTTTACCCTTGGATCGACTTCCTCCTCGACAGGCAGCCTATCAGAAATATGAGCGCCATGAAGTCGGAAGGAAGCACGGGCGATCAGTCCTCCTCCTCGAACGAGTTGCCATCCCTCCCTAGTCCTCCAAAACCTTCTGCAGTCCTGAAAAAACGGACCGGGTTCGCTGCACGCTTTGGACTACCATTTGGTCAACGACACATTGCCGCGCACCCTCCCGACACGGCCTTTCTTCCCCCACTTTCGACCGCAGCTTCCCCGGAAAGACAAACGAACGCTCTCCGAGCGCTCGCCCGATTGAGACGACCCTTTGGCGCGCTTCTGCTTACCCCCGACCCTGGCAACGTGGCAGCGTACAGGAGAGTCGCTGCAAAGAGCCTGATCACGGTCCAGGTACACGAGATCACTCCAACCATCCTGGACACGCTGATTCGTAGCGTACGCGTGCTGGACGTGCTTTAACTTGTGGATTGTTAGGATACACCACCATCGCGCTCATCTCCCAGATATTAACAGTGCCTTTACTTTGCTATATGAGTTTCTTCGCATACGTACATCAATAAACTGGGTAAAAAGTCTTTTGATGGTATCATTTGGCACGAAGGAACTCAGCATCCCTCCAAGCAGGGAGTAACATCAATGCTCCTGACCCAAGGCGGTGTGCGTCAAGCGAACGTAATGGTACGTGCAAGGTTTGGCGCGCCGCGTTCGCTCTGCACCGGGCTGAAGAGCTTTCACCGACGTCCAAGTCACTTGCAGAGATTCTACCTGTCAACGATGTGCAGACGCACTAGGATCCAAGAGTGCAGGGATATCAATTATTGATCTAACATGGTTTCTAGATCGTCTGGATTCTCTGGAGGGTTCCCGGAGTGCTAGGGCACACACCATCCGGCCCACTAAGGCTTTAAATGTGCTGATTCGAACAGGTTCTGGATTCTGGATGTCCATTCATAGCGTCTATCGTCACCTGCGAAGGCTACCTGGTCCCAGTCGAGCTGTGGAATTTCTAAAAATTAGTTTCAATGTCCAAGTTTACTGCAAGTAATCCCTTTCTTCTGCGTATTTGGTAAGTGTCATAGGACAACTGTCTCCGAAAGGGATTGCTCCTTGGTATCGGGTATCGAGTCATAATGCGCTGACGGATACTCTGAAAGTGTCAGCGAGTTAGAATACATTCAGGTGTACAAAGAAATGTACACACTCGGTCATATTGCAATATTATTACACAAGGCGACTCCCACCTTTGTCCTCACTCTGCGCAATCATGGTCCGTGTATTTTTCAAGACCCCTGAATCAAGAGTAACCGCAGTGAAGACGAGTTACTTCTGAAGGATCGCGCATGATTATATCGAGCAACACCGTGCATGCAACGACGCTAAGAGGTTTGATGTGTGGTACCACTGGACGAGGAAAGGGAGGAAGGTCGTGCTGATGGACAGCAAAGCGAGCAGCTTGTTTGGCGCCGGGCCCGGAGGAAATGCGGGCCAGAAAACATGCCAAAGATACATCGGCGTAAGGATATAAAGAGAAGGAGGGTATACAGCACTCCATTAGCTTCAACTTGCTGACTTTGTTACTGATGACATTGAATCCTGGTACGTTGCTGGTGAGATCTCTTCATCGTATTTATGCTGACTGGTAAGTAAGGTCCATACTTAGATATCCAAACGGGTACCCATGTTTGGACAGTAACCTCCTCTGCGGATTCCAAGCATATTATGAGTGGCGGCAAGGACGGGGTTCAAGTTTGGCGAGTGGAAGATGGGCTTAAAGTGGGGATGATTCAAACAGAATACTGGCAGATGATGTTCGATGTCTAGTTGCGTCGCAAAACGGACGGTGGATTGCTGCGGGGACAGTCGGGGGCTATCTGCACGTGTGGGACTCAGCGACATACGAACAGGTCTTCGAGTACAAGAACCCCGGCGGGAGCATCCTTGCTACCGATTTCTCACCAGATTCGACCCAAGTCGCTTCCGTATCTGGCAGTCTCACAGCCATTGTTTGGGAGGTTGGGAGGGTCAAGCAAGTACAAACACTCTGCAGCCTAGGACCGCAGATTGCAGTAAAATACTCGCCGCATGGAGGCCGCATTGCAATCGCCAGTCGAAGAGGATCCGTTCGAGTCTGGGACAGCAGTGATGGCAGCCTGCTCTTGGAATTCCCTGTGTTAAGGTTCGACTGGCTTTACAACGGTCTCGTCTGGTTTGATGACCACCATCTTGTCGTCTTCGATGGAAAAGTCAAGGAACTCGACGTGTCTACCGGGTCACCCCCCATATGGCCAATCCTTGGCACTCCATCACGCATTGCGCTATTAAAGCGTGGGAAGTCGATTGCCTACTCTACGAACAACACCAAAATTGTCACTCTCGCATCAAGAGACTTCTTGCTCGGTCAATTGGAATATCCTCGACAACCTACAGCTATCGCGTCTTCTCCAGATGGACGGCTTCTGGCGGTTGGTGGTGAGGAAGGGTCGATTATCACTCAACACCCGTTGCACTTCGCTGTGAGCATCGTGTCTGATTAGCTCATATCGTACATGAACATGCCTGCATAGCCTATTCCGTCTCACCTTCATCCCACTCTCCAGGAACCTGATATGCAGGTTGATACTACGATTCTGGACTCGTGGAAGTGTGGTCGTTTCGAAACCGCCGACCAGCTATTGGTTGCGGCAAATGCCGCGACTCGAACTCCGAATTATCATCTACTTGCGTGTCGTGCTCTCGTGCATGTGCGTCTACGAGGATGGGATGTCGCCCTGGCGGATGCTCAGAAGGTCTATTCTCCTTAGTTCTCACATACGCTCTCGTTTACCATGCCCAGGCCATCGAAATCGAGCCGTCCGTGATCGCGTACATCGCAAAGAGTATTGCCCATGTCGGAAGCGGAGATAGATACAAAGCATACCGATCGATTGACATTGCGATCGAGCGCTTCCATTCATCTCACGTTACCTTTCTCCTTCTCGTCAAGGTATGGTTGCAAACATCGACAACGCCCAACCGCTTACATCATTTCCGGAGAATACATGGATGCGATATCTCGCATGGACGACCTCACTGTGACTGTCCCCCACGTCCCTCTCTTGCATGTGGTCCAGGCATGTGCAATACCCATGACTAATTGTTACCTGAGCTTTTCGCAGGCCTACATGTATCTTCTCCTCGGAAAACATCAGATAGAAAACAAAGAGTACGACGGTGCGATCCAGTCGTTCACGCACGCAAAAGAAAAATTACCCCCGTACTCGAGCAACGTGCATTCAATGATCTCGCTGGCAAGTTCTAACATTTCATAATGCGTCAAGGTCGTTCACCGTTCAGACAGATATCAAGTTGGGAATTCGGTGACCTTGACATTATAATTTCGCAGCAGTTATGTGAAGCCATCTATTCAGAAAAGCGCATAAATGATGCAGGTAGTTCAGTCCTTGAGATGGTAGATAGCCTCGAAGAAGAGGTGTACATGCGTACGGCCATTTTTGAGTAGATTTCATGTTTGGTCAACTTTTTCTACCTTTCGTGGCATCTGTTTAACTCTTCTTCCAGGTTTCACGCGGCAATGTCTCTCTGATCCAATCATGTTCCAAGATACAGATATGACGACGCTTTACACGAATCCCACGCCGCTTCTGAGGGAGTGGGCAAGAGCAACACTTACAAGTCATTTGTGGAGAGATGCTCTGGCTGCTGCTGTCGACGTGAGTACTTAATTTCACTTAGCAAGTTCGGTGAATTTGAGGGTCTTCATTTGAAGTTCATCACTCCGAGGTTCGTTGTCTACCAGGCCATATGTGAGCATCTCGACGCTACTAGCTGCATCGCGGATGCCGCCGAGTGTTTGGTAGAAATGGCAAGAGAGATGTCGCAGGATATGCACAGCAGACATGGGTGGATAATCGGTGAGTAATCTGTATGCACCTCGTGCTGCGCCCCCCCAGGTAAACTGTATCATGGACTTGAGAAACTGGTGTAGCAGAAAGCTAGAAGAGTTCGGGGATCTCGCAATGAATTCTCGACAGTACAACAATGCTGTTGTCCAGTATTCAGCTGCTCTCTCTCTCAACCCTCCGGGCCTGCATGCACTACTTGCCAAGCGTAGCAAGGCGCACGCCACTATCGGCTCGTGGAAGGATGCATTAGATGACGCAAATCAAGTCCGTCTTTTGCTTTACACAAGATCGTGTTCTTAACAGATTTGTCAGATCACTATTCTTGATTCATCATTGCCGTTAGGCTACGAGAGGAGATATGCAGCTTTACGCCTTGCAGGTAGCTATCATGACGCAGAAGTTGCTTTTGAGACGATGCTATTGAAGATGACCATGTCCACCAATTCAGAAATTCGCGGTAATAACAGTGACACTGACGATATTTATCTCCCATTGATTTCATATCGTAGAGCGCTCCCACAGATATGTCAAGCCCGCAGAGACAGAGGCAGCAATTCACGAAGTTATTCAATTTGCGATCCGCGAATTGCCGCTGGTTCTTATCAATACCGACACTGGTCGTCTTCTCGACAAACACAGCCAAGCATCCTCGTTCGAGTTACGGCACATCTTTCATGACTTGATCTGTTCAACGACCACTCATATAGATCGTCCTCGCATCGAAGACGAAGTCGGGCAGTACTATCGTTACGCCATGGTTTCACACAAGTGGAAGGCTCGAGAACCCCTGTACAAGGATGTCATAGACGCTGTCGTGTACGAGCTCGAGGCATCTCCCACCCACGAGAAACTCCAAAACTTTTGCAACGTCGTGCGCAAGGCTGGGCTGCATTGGGCATGGAGCGATACCGTTTGCATCAATAAATCAGATCCGTCCGTGCTCCAGGAGGCATTGGTGTCGATGTTTCGGTGGTACCAGAGTTCGAGCCTCACCGTCATCTTACTCTGTGAAGCCCCTTGGAAGGTCCTGGTTGAGAATATCTGGAACCAGCGTGCGTGGACATTACAGGAATATCATGCATCGAAGGTGGTGCAATTCTATAATCACGATTGGACGCTATACCGAGGAATCGAGGCCCTAAATCACAAGGAGGTCCCAGAGATCATCGCGGAGATGGAGGCGGCGACAGGTATCTCAGTGCAGGGGTTGGTAGCGCTTCGACCTGGCTTAGAAAACACCCGGGAGAAACTTCGCCTTGCTTCGACAAGGCAAGCAACACGGGTGGAAGATTTAGCTTACTCGCTACTTGGCATCTTCTCCCTCTCCATGACAATCCAGTACGGTGAGGGGGACAAAGCACTTGGTCGACTCTTGGCGCAGCTGTTGATGAGCTCGGGAGACACGAGCATCCTGGCGTGGGCAGGTGGGTCAGGCAACTTCAATAGTTGTCTCCCAGCCAAGCTGTCTGTGTTTAGCCACCTACCGACGACTCACATCCCATCCTCGATGACGAGTGTCAGAATGGAGGCCATCACCTCCGAGATGCGCAAGGCATCGCTAAATGCTTCCTTGGTATCGAGATTTTACGACCGACTCCATGATCTACCAGTACCGTCATTCAACGGAAGACGGATGAAGCTTCCATCGATTACTTTTAAACTAGGACCTTTATCCGCTTCTTGGGATGGATCGGAACATGTTTTCCATGCACAGACCACCGCACTCGGGATCGTGGAAATCAAGACCGAGGAAGACCTCACCAAGTTCAGTTCTCTGACCCTCGTTCACCCCTGGATCGACTTTCTCCTTGACAGACAGCCTGTTGGGGGCATAAGTGATGCGATGCCGGAGGACAGCGCAAACCACGAGTGTGCCACACCGGCAAAGCTGCCTTCACTCCCTGATCTCCCAAATGCCACTTTGACCCCCTCGAGTACAGGAACACTACTCGCTTCACGTCTTCGGCTGTCATTTAGTCGACAATCCGCCAATCGCCCGCCTGATGCAGTGTCTCTCCAACCTCCGTCAACGCTGGCGCAGACGGACAGACAGGAGCACGCTTTTCAAGCCCTCGCCCGGCTGGGTCAACCGTTCAGCGCGCTATTGTTGACGCCGGACCCAGGGAACGTAGCAGCATACAAGAGGGCTGCAGCGGATAGTTTGATCACGGTCCAGTTACGGGAAATCACCCCGACGATTTTGGATACGCTGATTCGCAATGTGCGCGTACTGGATGTACTTTAAACACTGGTTGGCCATACTGGATTCCCCCTTGGCGTCTAGATGTTATGCTTACCGCCATTCCAGACGAACATTGTGGACCTTCCTGTTGCGCCTGTAATGTGCCTTTCTGCCTCCCTGGTTCCCCCAAGACCTTACATTCTATTGTGGATATTGACCTCATGCGGCCTTCCTTTGTTATATATGTTTCCTCGGACACATATTCATAGATGAACTACGTTGTGCCTGTCGGGAAACGATACCTATGATCGAAGGATGGCGTGGAGATACTGCGACTTTGAGAGTTGAACTCCTTATGTAAGCCAAAGTTGTTGCCACTGCTCCGGCAACTTCCGACAGTCATGCTGCTTCCCTCCGAGATGGTGCAACGACGCAGCTCTGCAGTCGAACGCAACCTGTCTTGCGTGCTGACCAGATTTCTGTTGCAAAGTGCCGTGGGCTCGGTATCGGTGTATCATCGCGTTTTCCGCTCTCCTCGCAGAATTCCCGGTGCGGGCGCAAATTGTGTCATACCCAATCCGGAGAATGAATCATGGGAGCACTAAAGCGTTGGTCAGCTCAGCGTCATACCGTGGGTTATCGTGAGTACCGCATGTGCGTTTTTGGATTCAAGCTTACGGTGATCGCCAGACAGACGAGCGTTGGCCAAACCTAGCGTCGCCTCGTGGCTGACACACCACCCCCAGCGCAAGTTTGCAACGGTACAAATACCGGACCATTCGTGCCCAATGGACCCCATCAACCGTTTCCTCCCTCACTCGCTTCCTCATACTAGCTCACTCTACTCGACATGTCTTCCCCAAGGGTTGCTATCATCGTCTACTCTATGTACGGCCATATCGCCAAGCGTAAGTAGACCATATCGCCACCCGATCTACGGACGATCTGACCGTCGTTGATTTCAGTCGCTGAATCTGTCAGGGAGGGTGTCATTGCAGCTGGTGGTTCTGCAACAATCTACCAGTACGCGCACTTCTTTCCTTTGATCCATCGATTGGAATTCTCATCGCCCTACCAGAATCCCAGAAACTCTCCCAGAAGAAGTCCTCACAAAGATGCATGCCCCTCCGAAACCAAATTATCCCATTATCTCTGTCGAGCAATTGACGGAATTTGACGCCTTCCTCTTCGGTATCCCCACTCGTTACGGTAACTTCCCCGCACAATGGAAGGTAAATCTGCTGTGTTGCTTTGATCATGAGCGATGGTCTGATTGTGCTTGACAGGCGTTTTGGGATGCGACTGGTCAACTCTGGGCTAAAGGCGCCCTGGCTGGCAAGCATGCGGGTGTCTTTGTCTCCACGGGCACGCCAGGTGGTGGACAGGAAACCACTGTCATGAATTCACTCTCCACCATCGTGCATCATGGTATCATCTATGTTCCCCTCGGGTACAGCCGCACGTTTGCCCAGCTCTCAGACGTGAGTGAAGCGCGTGGTGGTGCGTCACTTTCTTTTCTTCCTTGTCTCCCTGAGTTCAACCCATTCGTGTCTAGGATCCCCTTGGGGAGCGGGTACATTCGCGGGGCCAGACGGGAGTCGCCAGCCAAGCGCGCTCGAGCTCGAGCTCGCCAAGATACAGGGTACCCAGTTCTATGAAACTGTGACCCGTGCACACCCACAGAGCCCACCAGCGTCGCCAAGAAACAGCATTGGTAATGGGTTCATCAACAAATTCCGAAGCATCACAAAGCGCCATGGGTAGTGTAGTCGTCGTCTTGGTTTATGAAGAAGCACGCGGAACGGACTCGGACTGGTCTTGTAGCGTACACAGAATAACTAATGAAATGTAGTGTCCCCAAACAATCCATTAGTACGGCGATTGGCCTAGACCGTGTGACCAATGCTCACCTGATTTAAACGCTAAGCCTTTACGTGTTAGCAAGCATGCGACTTTTGCACCACCGAAAGTCTGAAACGCGAGATCAGTGAGCGCGAGTGCGCCCCTACATTTGATCCCCATTCTTCACCGGGGCTTCGTCGTCGCATCGTTCTTACCTTGCTTGGCTCGTTGGACCTCGGCTTCCAGGTGCACTTTCTCGTCCCTCGCAAGAGTGCACCGCTACGATCACCTAGGAAAGAAACGCAGAACGCGAGGCATTCAGCCTGGTGTGCTGCAAGGCATGTCTCTATGACATACCCCGCCACTCCTTCATGGATGCCTCAGGCCGATACATACGGCAACTGCCTCTAGAGGTGTCTTGTTCATCACGCGCGTACTGGCAAGTTAGAACCACTGAAAACCACAGATACTCAGGTCACCCCTGGAGGTACATGCTCTGACGGATTTGGCTAGTGCGACTTCTCACCAGGCTGACAGGTACCTGACAGCCTTGACGGTTGTAACCCAGGCTGCCGACTGAACACGCGTTGGCTCATCATTTATCCGTGTACCACTATACATCAAGAGCGGTTCAAGCTCAAGTACGTCCTTGACGTGGAGCCTGCCCCAAAGCTTTATCTTACCCATGGGAGGCTCTCTGGCCGCGTTATATACCTGTCTCTAGTGGGGATTCGACCCTTCACCTCTACTTCTCCAGTGCTTTACGATGTCCTCGAGCGCATCGTCGATTCGCACTACTGCGTACCCCCCGCCGTCTGGAGTATCTGATGGGAACAAAGACCCGGACAAAGCAGAGACAGAACTTGACCAGTTCCCAGACGGCGGGACCGCAGCGTGGTGTGCGGTCGTTGGAGGGTAGAGAGACCTTGTTTTCCCGCAGACCCATTACTGATGTGACTCATCGTCATGGCAGGGTACTAGTCCAGGCGGGTAGTTTTGGGTAGGCACCACGACCAGCCTTTGCGGGTGATGCATGCACTGACGTGAAAGGAAAGGAATGCTGCTTCGTTCGGTGTTTATCAAGGTGCGGTTTCCGCCGAGCTGCCACGACCTGTCGTACTCACTGTCGCAGACTTTTACACGATACATTATCTAAGCGACGAATCCGCATCTACGATATCGTACGTCTATTCTGGGTAGTGTATGTATGGAAATTGAAACATGTTCGACAGCTGGATTGGAAGCATCAATGCCTTTGTGACGTCTTTGTTCGGCCTTGTTGCAGGCCCACTTTATGATCGGGGTTATTTGTACGTCTAGACCAATTCAACGTCGTTTGAACGCGGGATACTGATCGTAGCAAGTTATCATTTGATGATCGGCGGATCACTACTGCAGTCGTTTAGCATGTTCATGCTCTCACTCACCAGACCAGGTCAATATTATCAGGTCCGTCGTTCTGCTACGCTATACAAGAGATGTCGCCGAGTTTGAATGACAGATCCTGCTCGCTCAAGGAATCGGTCTCGGAATAGCTCAGGGTGCACTGTTCGTCCCGAGTCTGGCAGTGATATCTCACCATTTTCACCAACGTCGTACCCTCGCGATGAGCCTTGTCTCCTCTGGGTCCCCTCTCGGATCGATCGTCCACCCGATCGTACTGAACAATCTATTTAACCGCGGCATTGGGTTTGCCAACGGGGTACGGATAAGCGCTGCATTCGTCAGCATACTACTTTTCATCGCGTGTCTTATCACCCGCACGCGGCTGCAACCGTCCAAAAGCCCTCGAAATTACGTATCAGTCGGAAAGGGTATCGTCCACGACGTACCTTTTCTTTTGACGTGTTTTGGGTGAGCGTTTACTCTTGTCGCAGTTTCTCTATGCAGGAGATCTGACTGTTTCTGTAGACTGCTTTGCTTTAATATAGCATTCTTGTTCCCGCTTTTCTACTTGCAGCTGGATTCCGTCAAGCATGGGAATTCAGAATCGTTCTCGTTCTACTCTGTGCGGGATTTCTAATTCTCACTAGAGACATCCGATGCTGACAGATCTATAGTTGGTACTGCTCAACGGAGGGAGTTTCATAGGTCGATTGACTGGCGGATTCGTTGCGAGGTACATCGGCGTGGCTATGTCGACGATCATCGCGACTGGTGCATGCGGTATCCTCACCCTCGGTATGATAGGTTTGCGCGGGATTTCATCTTTTATAATACTTGGGATCATCTTTGGTTATTTCTTTGGCGTTTGTCAGTCCCCTCTCTCGTCCTGCGACTCGATCCAACTAACATGAAAAGACGTCGCCTTGTTATCGCCGCTCCTGGCCCTCCTTACGCACGATCTCTCTGAGCTGGGGTTCGTGTTCGTACTACGGATGGCTTGGGTGGCGTGCTGACATCCCACCAATGATCTAGAGCTCGCATGGGAATCGCAACGATGATCCTTGGCATAGGTGGTCTCGCCGGTGCGTCCAGTGCGTCGAATCGTTCGTTGTCACTCACGACGATGGTGTTAGGCGGGCCCGTGGCTGGTGCGCTGCTCACGTCGCAGTTCAAGTGGTGGCAGCCTGCGTTGTTTGCTGGGGTGCGGTGCTCGTGTGTCTAGAGGGGCGACGTACTGACGCGCTTCTTCTTTTTGGTAGGTGATGGCGCTCACGGGATCTGCGAGTCTTGTGGTGATGCAATGTACGCTGGTGCGACGGCAGAAACTGGAACAATGCCAAGGTCCCGGAGAGGGTGGTGGCGTCGCTGTGAAGGCATCGCCGTGATATCATTTTTGGATGGCACGTCGTATGCTACATGCCCAGAGAATACCACAGTCCTATGGGTCGATCTAGGGGTCGAGGGGAGCTGACCACGTCACATTACTAGTCGCTCATTCTCGCAGTGGCCGCCTCTGTCTGACAACCAGAGCTGGCTTGACAATCGCTCGGATAGTGCAGCAAAGGTGCCGAGTGCGAGCAGTGAGTGATGGATCTGTTAATGGTCCACTGGAAGTAGCGAGGACACACGACGTGTTTTGCACAACTTAAGCCGGGTTGAAATATCTTGTGAAAGGTGATGACGGTAATATAGGTTGTCGTTCTGGCAGACGAGATTTGAAGTCTTGACGACAGAGGATGTGTGCGCCGAGACTAGAAATATGAGCGATTGTGTTGTCTTGTGCTGGACTAATACGAATTCCAATTGTAGCCTACGTATAGATGTGTGCTCGGACTTCCAGCGTCGCTTTTTCGTAAAAAGAAAATTCACCTAAACTCTAAATTTCATCAAGACCGAGGTGTAAACTCAGTGTATAGACGAACAATTTCAGATACAGGTGGAGATTTGGGGTGAAATTCCAAATACAGATAGAGGACAGAATGAACCAACTGGTGTGCGACCCGTTTATCCCCCACTGAGGACCATGCTCTTATCATTGTGGTCGGTGACGTGCGGTGGCAAGCATACTTTTGCGTCCCCGTCGCAGTGGTGGCGGTGGTAGGCACGACGTTGCGTCGCCCTTGCTATTAGCGTTGTCGGCGTTGCGGTGGTGGACTCGTCGTCTTCAACGGCATGGTGGCGGTAATGGTCCCAAATCATCGTCACCTGGGTCAGTGATGGTGCCACTGTGCGCAAGGGACGACGTGGTGGCTGCCGTTCCCATCGCTGCGCTACCGCATCATGCTCGCTGCCACGGTGGTGGTGGTCGCACCACTGCGCGTTGTCGATGGGGTCGTGGTCTTGGTTCCATGTCGTCTATCGGTGTTAGCTCGAAATGATAGTGGTAAAGCAGAACGAGCGGTTGCGCCCATAATGATGATGTGGCGTCATGGTGGCGCACGAGCGATCGGGCTCGAAACAACGCGGTGGTGACAAAAGTCGCGCGGTCGAGCTCGAGATGGAGGGGTGATGATAGGATGCGAGTAGTTGGGCTCGAGATGGCGTGGGGGTGGCAGGGGAATGCCAGTGAGCGGCCAGGTTACTAGGCTAATCAGAGAGAACGAGCGGTAGGGCTCGAAAAGGTGTGGTAATGATAACATACGAGCAGTTGATGATTGAATTCACAGGGTGACGGCGACGGAGTGCGACTGAGAGTTGAAATGGTACACACCCAAAATGACCTAACGTCTGATGGACGCTAAAACTAGTCTATGTTTGACTGAGGTTTCTTGAGTGTGAAGCTGATGTTTTCTGGCCTTTGTTTGCTGTGGGATATATCAATCATCAACAT
>JBBPTU010000814.1:0-17507 GCA_038094295.1 Tylopilus aff. beelii | reverse complement strand
GATGCATTCCAAGGAATCGCGCCAATAAAAGAGCACGGGTTGTTTGGTGTGATGCGAAGGCTTCAGCTCCATCACTTTCCAGCGTGGTCCACTTGGGAGGAGCTCCGCCCTGTGACGAAGCTCTTTCGCCGTAGAGAATGAAAGTTTGAGTGATCGTATCTAGGCATACTAATCAATGTTCAACCAGATTGAAAATGTCATCGTACGCACCTGTGACAATGCTAGGAAAGAATCAAGAGCCCTCATGCTCAAGCCAGAACGGAGTAACCATAACGCGAGTTCCCATTCTGTGCGGGACGCGAACGGGTAGTAGAGGTTGGTAGCTCGAAATCGGCTGAACTCGTCCGCATCAAACTTGGCCATGAAAGTGGCCCCTTGATAATACTGACGGGCGGCATCTGGGAACTCATCGCAGACGTCACGGTTGCTGACAGGATGCGGAGGAGGGTTGGTGGGCATGTTATCGTGAGTGCCATCCACGTCCATCTGATCCTCTGTCCAAAATTGCGACTGGCCAGGGTGCGCTGCCAGTGGGGCATCGTAAACAATACCCGGGCCGTCGGAGGAAGACGGAACCTGGAAACCTTCATCAAGTGAAACGAGAGTGTCTACCCAGGTATTGCAACCAGAGGTAGGCTGGCTCATATGATTTGCAACGGCACTGGGGTCTTTGAGTACCTTTCCACAGTTAGGGCAGCGGGGCATTCCGATGACAGTGGTGCGCGAGGGGACTGCTGAGTCTGAAATTCCTCCATCATGCCGCCACCATCCATACCAGCCTCAGGAAAATTGGTCGCCGGAACCATTCGGTCCTCAACGAGCGAAGATATCGTGTTTTCGTTGATGAATGGCACACGGGTTAGTGACCATGACTCGTCTATTACGGAGTGCAAGACAACTGGGCTTGTAGACGAGCTATATCGAATAATAGGGACGCCTGTATGTCCTTTTCTCTCTAGGTAACGTCGTCTACTAAAAGCTCCCTACAGCACGACAGGCCCTCCAGTGATGAAGTTCTTGTTATTCTCGACGTGGCATGTGCCCAAAGGGAGGTTTGTCGCGCTGAACAGGCCTTGGCGGTTTCTCTCGCAAATCAGCATGAAGCGGCAGCCAAGTTATATCGCATCCAGGCACAGCGCGAGGCCGCGAAGATGAACGTCTTAGAGGTTGATGTCGGTATGATCTTGGTAGCAATGAGACAGCATGGGCTAGCTGAACCCATGCCCAATTTCTCATCTGCTGAAGCTAGAGCCGTAAAACGCGACCCAGACGGTACGTTTATCAACCTATCCTGAGTCCAATTTGATGACTACGATTTGTGCTCGTCGGCTTATTTATCTTTTATCCCCGCTACAGGTACGACCACGCAGCGCTTCGGAAATCGTCTAATATCAGTTCGCTTGGACTAATCATCAAGTATCAAAGCCGTATATTTGTCTCATTGTCATGCACATGCCCTTATCATAGTACTAGTATGCCAACTCGGACGTTCCCCACAGTATGTAGTATGAAAATATGTTGATATGTTCTTTACTAGTACGTTACGAGAATTTGACAATTGTTACTAGTAGTCCACTCGCAGGTAAAGACTCGGAGGCTGAATGTTGACCGTGACTCACTACTAGAAGTACTAATTGCAACTTGCTGTGGTCACGACTCGAATAATTGTTCTGATTGTCATCCGAGTCTCGGCGACTCGGAGTTTGCCAGTGAGTTGGACTCCGACGGAGTTGTTGTTCCATTTTCTTCGTCCTGGGTGACATGATTGAGCAATGCTGTGGCTGTCTGCATCACCTTTCGTACTGGATTTCTTGTTGGCTTGTCTGGTGATTATAACTAGATGCTTGTGGAAGCATTTTAGCTCCATCTTGAGGTTTCCTGGTGCCACTGTGAGTATCTCGAGAGATTTGCCTCTATATGGAAATGACATATTGCTATGTAATGCTACCTGTGACTTTGAGAAAGTATGTTTGACATTGTGATTTACTGATGAGTCATCCGCTGTGAAGATAGGTTCTTCCGGCGAGACCCTCGCAGAACTGGACTTCCTCTACCAAGCTCTACTCATTATACTCTACGCCTATTGCTCTCTGCTTGACGAGCAAAGGAGACGAGACCGACAGGACGCGTATCATAACAAAAGATCAAACTCTTCCCCTGGCTCCAACTTTTAAGTTCGGAGCTCGCCTCCCACCACCACGTCCTTCCACAGCCCCCCTGACGACTCTTCCTCCGACGACACCTCCCAGACCCCTACCTCCTCGCGCCCTCACCCTGCACCTCCCAACCCGGTGGTTCCTCATACGAACCCTGCGACAAGTTGCTCAACACTGAGAAGCAGGCACCTACCTGGCACCTCGACTCAAGCCGGATCCATCTTCGGTTCACTAAGACCCCCCACCCATCTCAGATCTGGAAGTTCCCCTGAACCACAGATCACAGTTGATACATCTGTCTCTACCGCAGAGTTTTCTATTCCTCAATGAACTGAAGAATTGACCGCTGACCCCGTACCCAGTGAAGACAAAGAAGAATCCGACCCTCAGATCCACGTGGACACCGAGGAACTCACCGACCCCCCACTCCACTCCTACGAACCAGAAAACCCCCATCTGGAGGAGGGTGAAGAGCGCTTTGATCTCTTTGGTGGAGAACTGGAAAGATATTGCCCAGATACCCTCGCCAGAATTCACGAGAGAACGGCGAGAGCGATTGACAGAGCAATGGCCGATGAACCAAAGGAAAACAAAGCCGCCCTCCCTGATGGCTTCTCAGGAGAAACAGAGGATGCCAATCGATGGCACAACCAGATGCGCGCATACTTCGATGCCAACCCCCAGATCTTCGACCACACCACCACAAAAGGGGATAAGCAGCGCACCATCACCTTCCTGAACTGTATGAGCAAGGGGCAAGGACGGGCCTTCGCCGAAGGATGGTATGATAAGATGTATGGAGACGATGAGGAAGGGAAAAAGATCACCTTCAAGGACGTATCCGAGAACTTCCTCACCACCTTCTGTCCTGCTTCCATGGAACAACGCGCTCGCAACGCCTTGCATGCCATGGATATCAGGAAATTCAGAGGCGACTACCATTGGTTCAGGACGGTCTTCGAGCTAGAAGCCGGAAGGGCAAAGATGAAGGATGTAAATGATGTCTTCAGAATCTTACGAAAGGCGGTCGACCTTGATACCGCCAAAGCTATGGCCCTGGTCATTCCTCAGCCGAAAACCATGAAGGAATGGCTAGATAGGGCAGGAGAGTTCTACAACCTCGCAGAACAAAGTAAATATGACCGAGGAGGAGGATCAGGATGGATGCCATCAATAAGGAGGCACAACAACGAAAGGGACCCTTACCAAATGGACGTAGACGCCATCCGCCTCACACCTGACGAACGGGCAGAATGTTTCGCAAAAGGACTATGCTTTATCTGCAGGAAGCCCGGGTGTTCCACCAGAAACCATCCACGGCCCACTACAGAGCAATTCATAAGCAGGAAGGGACCCTGGAACAAATGAAACAGTGTGAACGGCCGAAATCAGATAAGGGCAACCAAGACGAAGAAGGATTCCCCTTTTCAGAAGTTTATGAAAGAAAGTAGGATCTCTGAAGAAGCGGCAATCAAGACCCTGAGGATCTGCTATCAGAAGCACGACGAGGAACCCGACGATGAAGAAGAAGGCAGCGGAGAAGAAGCTGTAAACAGGGTCTCCGCTCACGAGGATTTTTGAAAGGGAAGGAAGGATCAACGCCTTCGCTTCCCAGGATAGTGCCTGTAACTGTAACAAGTACCAAGTCAAAGTCAATGAGAATCCCCACTTCCCTCTATGCTGGTACTGCAGGCAAAATCATTGACAAGCTCACGCTAGTAGATAGCGGAGCAACCAGATGCTTTATCGACCAGCATCTAGTAAACAAGGCCGGATGGAAAAAGGAGCGGCTAAAAACCCCGTTAAGAGTGAGCAACATGGACAGAACCACGAATAACAATGGGCTAATACAGCATCAGGTCACATTGACGTTATGAATAGGGGAGAAAGAACAGACCCGAATGTTCATGGTAATCGATTGCGGGAAAGAAAGTTTAATTTTAGGACTTCCTTGGCTACAGGAGGAAAACCCCCTGATCGACTGGAGCACTGGAAAAGTAGAGCTCCCTAACAAACCCCCAAAACTCCACCATGACTCCCCAAAGGCGGTCACTCAACAATACCTCGTCCGATACCTAGGAATGGACCCGGACACAAAGATCGCGAAACTATGGAAGAAGAAATTAGACTACGAGGCCGCTAAAGCTTATCCCATATGAAGGACGATGGTGTCCACCACCCTAGCAGCTGCAAGCGAGAAGAAGAAAACGAACCTACCTCCAGCATATGAGGCTTATCGCGAGGTTTTCGAAGAGCCACCGGAAGGGGAATTACCTCCAAACCGAAAATTCGACCACGCCATTGAGTTAACAAAGGATTTCATCCCGAAGCGAGCAAAGTCCTATCCATTAAATCCACAGGAAACTCAGGCTTGCCGAGATTTCATAGACGAACATCTGAAGAGCAGAAAGATTGTCCCTTCAAAATCCCCCCAAGCATCCCCATTCTTCTTTGTCCCAAAGAAGGACGGCAAGCTCTGCCCCTGCCAAGATTATCAGCACGTGAATTCAGGAACGATAAAGAACGCCTACCCGCTTCCATTGATCTCCGACCTTGTCGACAAGCTTAAAAACTTGTCAATCTTTACTAAAATGGACGTACGATGGGGATACAATAACGTGCTTATTCAACCGGAAGATCAATGGAAAGCCGCCTTCGTTACCCCTTTCGGCTTATTCGAGCCCACGGTCATGTTTTTCAGTCTCTGTAACTCCCCAGCGACCTTCCAAGCCCTGATGGATCATGTATTCAGGGACATGATCACAGAAGGCTGGCTAATCATCTACATGGACGACCTTCTCATCCACTTGGATAACCAGGAGGATCAGGACTGACGAACCCGGGCAGTTCTTCAGCGCATGCGTGACCATAAGCTGTACCTGAAGCTAGAAAAGTGCAGTTTCAATGTCCCAGAAGTGGAGTACCTGGGCATGGTGGTAAAGAAAGGCGAAATAAAGATGGACCCCACCAAACTGACCGCGATCGAAAACTGGCAGCCCCCTTCCTCAGTCAAGGCCATGAGATCATTCATTGGCTTCTGCAACTTCTACCGCAAGTTCATTTCTGGGTTCTCCGACCTAGCACGACCATTACACGATCTCACCAAAAAAGGGAAGACCTGGCTTTGGACCAATGATTGCCAAAAGGCGTTTGAAAACCTGAAAGCCCTCTTCCTCACTCGCCCGATCCTCCATTACCCAGACACCTCCAAACTGTTTACAGTAATGACCGATGCCTCCTTGTTGGCAGCAGGAGCGGTCCTGATGCAGAATGATAGTGCCAGAGACCTTCACCCTTGCGCGTATTTCTCAAAGACCTTCGGCTTGGCGGAACGAAATTACAACATCTACGATAGAGAGATGTTAGTGGTTATCCTGGCGTTGGGAGAATGGAAACACTACCTAACTGGAACCCTCCATCCTGTAACGATCCTCACCGATCACCGCAACCTCACCTACTTCAAACATCCTCATGCCTTGTCTAGGAGACAGGCACGATGGCAGATGTTCCTCCAAGATTTCGATCTCATTTGGATGGCCCTTCCGGGCACGGAGATGGGCCCCGCAGACGCTCTCTCCCGGAAAGACGACATTGATACCTCTCAAGACAACACGGACGTCGTCTTCCTACCACCTACCGCTTTCATTTGGCAATTGGATGTCGCACTTGCGAACAAGATCGCGTCGTCGACACCGTCGGATCCCCTGGTGCTGCAAGCCCTTTCGGCAATTTCCACTGAAGCCCCTTTCCTACCCCGTACGGACCCAGCGGACTGGTCCTTCGTCGAGGGGGCCCTGTATTTCAAAGGTTGACTCTATGTGCCTGAACCTGCGAGGCAGGATCTTCTCACCCAGCTCCACCTGTCCCCTGCTGGCGGCCATGAAGGCCGCTTCCGTACCCTGGCCAGGGTCTCTCGTGACTATTGGTGGCCTGGCCTGGCCTCTCAGGTCTGCCGCTTCATTCAGGGGTGTTACGTGTGCCAGGCAAATAAGGTCAACACCCACCCAACAGTACCGGGCCTCTCCCCCATCCCTTCTATTGCCTCTCGCCCCTTTCAGCAAATCTCAGTGGACCTCATCACTGATCTTCTGTTGTCGGCGGGATTCGACTCTGTGTTGGTCGTGGTCGACCATGGCCTTACAAAGGGGGTAATTTTCTTGCCATGCACCAAGAACGTGACAGTGGCAGATATTGCGGCCCTATTTTTTAAACATGTTTTCCCCCGATTCGGCCTCCACGACAAATGCATCTCGGATCGAGGGGTACATTTCGCTTCCGCCTTCACTAAGGAACTCGCCCGCCTACTAGAGTATGACGTAGCACTATCCACTGCCTATCACCCACAAACTGACGGCGAAACCGAACGAGTAAACCAAGAGTTAGAGACATATCTACGGATCTTTTGTGGAAACACTCCGACAAATTGGGCAGAAGTACTTCCGATGGCAGAGTTTTCTCATAACTTGGCCACCCACTCTGTCACAAATGCCTCCCCCTTCTCCCTAATGATGGGATACGAACCACGGGCCTACCCCCCTCTCCTAAAGACGACCTTCCTCCCAGCACTTGAACACT
The DNA here is from genome assembly GCA_038094295.1 of Tylopilus aff. beelii. Classification (NCBI taxonomy): domain Eukaryota; kingdom Fungi; phylum Basidiomycota; class Agaricomycetes; order Boletales; family Boletaceae; genus Tylopilus; species Tylopilus aff. beelii. Next base: position 10,776 of record JBBPTU010000814.1, on the reverse strand, counting down.
GACTGACGATCCTAGACCAAGCGCGAAAAGAGGCCCTCGTGGCTCACCAAAAAGCCCAACAGGACATGAGGGAACGAACCAACTCCAAATTCAAAGGATGGAAGGTAGGAGACAAGGTGTGGCTGGAGGCCAAAGACCTCCGCATCAAGTTCGCCCACCGAAAACTAAGCCCAAAAAGGGTCGGCCCATTCGAAGTCACACAGGTACTAAGCAGACTTAATTACTGATATGCACTCCCACCAACGTGGAAGATACATGACGCATTCCATGCTTCCAAATTAACCACCGCCACCACCACAGCTGAGTTTGGACCTGCGTTCGCTCAACCACCCCCGCAAATGGTGGAAGGTGATGCGGAATACAAAATCGAGACCATCAAACGCCACCGTTGCAAAGGAAAAAGCTGGGAGTACCTAATTGGGTGGAAAGGCTATGCTGATAGCAAAGATACCTGGGAACCGACTGTCAACCTTTCCCATGCTAAAAGGACATTAAAAGATTACTAAGCACGGTTTCTCAAAGACTTCCCCTGATGAAAGTAAACACCTTGCCCTCTCCCCACCATGCTCTCCATCATCAATCTCATTGCCTTAATCATATCTTACTTCTTCCTTGCCTTCCTCATGGTCTTTTACTGGAGCTATAGCCAGTACGGAATAACTGTCTCCTTCGCGATCCCATGGGGGACATTTTCCCTCTCTATTGCTCCACTTCGCATTCCAGGGCTAGCTGGAACCTGGGCGAATGCCCCCACAGCACTGCCTACCAGGCCCCCATCCCCCCCGCCCCCCCCCCCCCCCCCCCGAGTCGCGCCCCCGCCCCCGGGACCCACGCCACCGCCACCCCCTGCACCACAAATTCCCCCACCGCCAACTCAGGAAACCCTTGACCTAAACTGGCGACAGCAGTGGGTAACCACTGATCACGAGGAACTCGAAGGGGAGAACGTTTAAAAAGGGGAGTCCCTCGTCCCGTACTGACTCCCAAAAATGCAACCCCAGTCCCACTTCCCCAACTATGTCTTGGCCTCCCCCATCGAACTATTCCCATCCACCTCTCTCGCCAACACTTACCCAGATGACTGCGAGATCCCCGAGGATTTCCCCCTCTTCCTTGAATTCCTCACCACCAGACAACGACGCGAGCTCTGCTTGGTCCTCCTTGAATGCCCCCCTGCCCTCCTTGAGCTCCAGGCCCTCCCCTCATATCAGACCTTCGGACCCCTCGCCGACCACATCCTTGCCATCCACACCCTCAAACGGTCCCTCATCGCTCTCTCCTGGCCGGGAAGAGACTCTGAGACACCTATGACAACGGCAGCGCTCTTTGCCATATCAACAGCACTCCCAAGGTACTACGACGGAATGCTGGAGAGTGGGTACCTGTCCCTGGTCGCTGCCCTTTCGTTCCAAATGCGATGTGCCATGGTGCGTTGCGTGTTCATCCACCTCCCCACCAGCGAATTCTGGGGGTACCTGGTCTGCATCCGAGAATATGTGGGCCTGATTTGTCCCGCAGTGGATGCGTCTGAGGGACTCGCCTTCTCCCTCCGAGTCAAGAGCCCTGGCAAGAGGGGTAAGAGATCTGGTGGAAGATGAGTATCTAAGCTGCATCCATCGGGCCCTTCCCTCCCAGACGATACCCCCTCCTCCCCCACCCTCTCGCATCCTACCCGAACGGTCAACTTTGTCCCTCCCTCCTCTGACACTCAAGCAACCGTCACCTCGTTGGCCAGTGGACCCACGCTCGTGGACGATGAGCCCGACTCCCCCTCTTCTCCCTCCACCCTCTCCGTCGACTCCTCCATCCCACGCCTGGACTCTCCTACCCCCTCCACAATCTCCTCCACCTCGGCGGATGCAGGATGGGACCCAGCCCGAGCACACCTCAGAGTGGCCTATCATGGTAACCATCTCCCCCGTGCTGCCCTCTACGCCATCGCCAATTCCGCCTGCATCACCGCCTGCACCACCGTCACCAACCTCGCTGCCCCCACTCCTGAACTCATTGCCTACCGTGAGCAAGCTCGTAACCCAGCTCCAGGAGATGACTGCCACGAGTGTGGTGCAACTGGCCACTGGTGCCCCGATTGCCCTCAGTACGAGTGTCCAGGATGCCACGTCGTCTCCCCCGGACATCCACAGTATATGTGCCCAGTCCGACCGTGCCCTTGCCCGCACTGTGGAGAACGGGGTCATCCAGAACGACATTGCACCGGTCCCCTTCCTCCAGATGAACTGGAATGGGATGACTACGACGAGCTCTGGAACGAGGGTGACCCAGAGGGTCCAGATAGATGTTGAGGTGGTACCTCAACCCGTAGTGGAGGGTAATGTTACGGTTTGGACTGACATGGCACACCACCAGGAAGACCTCCATTTCACACTTCAGGAAGCTGTCATCAACGGCTTCTATCAAGGAGTTGTTGCATACATCGACAACGAAGTACTGCCTGGCGGCGACTTTCCCTGGGATGCCATCAAAGACCACTTCGCTACCGAGAGAGAGATCCTAGATTGACTCCATGGTTGGTTCAATTGTTCTTCCCTCATCCATTCTATGTTTCGCGCGGGCCCTCGCCGCAATCTATACTTGCGCTTACTTCATCCTGTACACCGCAATACGGACTCTATTTAACTTTCACACTTACCTAACATGCTTTCCCATAGATGTGAGAAGTAGTCTCACGACATTCTCTTGGCCTTCTCATGGACGCTAATCTTCTCCCATAGTCATATCTCTCGTTATGGCTACGTTTCCCCATCCCCACATAGTTATGTATAAATACCTTTCGATAGCACCCTGTACGATAGTTTGATCTACACAATCAATCCTGCGTTCTCATCTCATCCGCTGTGAAGATAGGTTCTTCCGGCAAGACCCTCGCAGAACTGGACTTCCTCTACCAAGCTCTACTCATTATACTCTACGCCTATTGCTCTCTGCTCGATGAGCAAAGGAGACGAGACCGACAGGACGCGTATCGTAACAAGAGGCCACTCTGCGGCAGAATGCCGAGATCTTGACTGGGGAACCTGGGACGATAACGACGTCATCTGGAACGAGGGAGACCCCGATGGCTACTGAGTCGGAGTCTCAGTCACAACAAGGGGGTAATGTTACGGGCTGGGAGGAGATCAAGAGGCGATACACTGAGTTACATCGCACTATTGATCGAGCTACTGAAGCATTCGTTCAAGCGGGACTCCTTAGCTCCTCAGACTGGGACCTGTACCTCGTCTATCCCATGGGGGACTCGAACGTGGGAAACTCAACCACGGAGTAGCTGGGTACCTATTTCTTTTCGCACTGCATTTCGTCTTCTTTCTGTTCCCAATCTGATCTTATCTTGTACACTGCCATACAGACCTTATAAACGCATCCACTGCCCTCCGCAGTCCGCAGTATGTTCTCTTCCTTATCTCTTCATCTCTGCTCGCATCGCCTCTGGATGGAGCTTGTAGTTAGTACTATCCTGGACGCTCCACCTCCCCCTGCCAATTCTCCTTACATTGGTAGTAGTTTCCCATCCCCTCTATAGTTATGTATAAAAGCGCCACTATCAGCGCCCATGTACTTTAGTTAGATCTACGCAATCGTCAGTGTAACTTACTCACGCTGCTCGAGTGAGCAAGACCCTCAACCTGGCTCGTAATCGCCATACTTGCGTCCTTGTCGCCTTAACCTTCACCTATTCCCTTTGGATCTTTGCACAAGCCCTCGCCCTCATAATCAGTGAAGTAGTAAACTGCTATCGCGTTAACAACCAGCCGTGCCCGGTACTTTGAAACCAGCCGTGTCCAGTACCCAGCGACCGGCCGTGCCCGGTAACCCCCGACCGGCTGTGTCCGGTAACCTTCCTCCCTGCCCGTCCAATGCTAACGCCCCTCCTTTCCCCCTCAATCCGCAGTACAAATACTTGTTCCCTCTTGAGGACGAGGCCACACCGAACCGGGTCGTTGAGCGGGTCCTCTTGACGACGATCCCGGTACCCGTAAAAGAACTCTTCACGGTCACGCCAGAGTTCAGGAAGCAATTTCGGGACTTGACGACGGTTAAGCGAGTATCTCCCGCTGCCACTGCTAACGTTGTTCACGTGAACGAACTTGCCGGCCAAGACCCGGATGCAATAGCCCGGGAGTATGGTGACCGGGTGCTCCGCAATGACAACGGTCGAATCGTGGCCCACCACAGCTTGCCGCTCCAGGCCCTCAAGGTTCGAATCGCCGGTTCCAGGTTCCCTATCCAGGGTGTCTTAGACTCCGGTTCAGAGATTATCGCGATGCCCAAGTGTATCTGGGAGGATCTCAGTCTCCCGATCCGGTCCGATCATATCATGCGTATGTCATTGGCTAATACTAATGTGGACACGACGATCGGCGTTCTCAAAAACATGACCCTGGACTATGGGGGCGGCCAGGTCCAGGTCCAGGTCCAGATCCTGGCCCGGGCCAACTTCGACCTCTTGCTCGGTTGACCTTTCCACTGTCTGCTTAGCGCTAACACAGAGGACTTCCCGGATGGGTCCCAGACGATCATGCTGAAGGACCCGAACACCGGCAAGCAGTTCGCACTGCCGACCTGGTCCTGGACAGAGGGCTGCCCGAAGTGCCGGGAGCGTAAGAAATGCACTAACCACCACTCCGTTGTGGAGATGGATTTTTAGACTTCGATGAACCGGTCCTTCACCGGGGAGAGTCCCCTCTTCGTTTCTGTTCGCGTTCCCCAATCCCTTTTACTATATCCCTGCCGCCGGTCTATCACTGGTTACCCCCTCTTTCGACCAGTCTGGTCCCGCCATCACCAGCCTATTCGTTTTTGTCATCTACACAGTCATCTTTTACCTGGGACGCTATCCGCGCCATTTCTTCTGTTTATTCCTATGATACCACTTTGCACACGCTGGCCTACAAACCAGTCGCAAAGAAAGTCTGGCCAGTACCTGCGCCAACCGGTCCCAAATTTCGTATCACCCGCTCTTTACTGGACGATCCTCTCGCTGGTCTAAAACCCCTACCTACCTGACTGCCAGATTTTACTCCTGGTATTCGTTTCACTCAGGAACACGCTGACACACTCGATCTAGATCCAGCCAACTGGCTCACAGTTGAGGAGGTGAAACTCATACGCTGGCTTGTCCGCAAGCACGAGATGGTGTTTGCTTGGGTACCGACCGAGCGGGGCCGGCTTGATGAGTGGTACTTCCCACCGGTCAAAATTCCGACGATCCCCCACATGCCGTGGGCAATGCGCAACATCCTGGTTCCCCCTGCTATGTGGGACGGAGCCATTCAGATCATCAAAGACTGGATCACCTCCAGTGTCTACGAGCCGTCCACCACCTCCTACCGGTCCCGGTGGTTCTGCGTTCTCAAGCAGGACGGGAAGTCTCTCCGGCTCGTTCACGACCTCCAACCACTCAATGGCATCACTATCCGCAACTCTTCCACTCCTCCCTTCGTAGAACATTTCGCCAAGTCTTTCACCGGTTACACCGTTTACGGCATGATGGACCTCTTCGCCGGTTACGATCAGCGACCGCTTCACCCAGACTCCCGGGACCTCACTACTTTTAACAGCCTGATGGGACCGCACCAGTTGACGACCGTGCCTATGGGGTATACAAATGCGGTGCAGATCTATCAGGCTGACATGTCCTTCATCCTACAGGCCGAGATACCTCGTCACACCTACCCATTCATCGACGACCTGCCGGTGAAATTGGTCACTACCCGGTACCAGCAACCGGACGGTATGTATGAGACGATACTGGAGAACTCGGGAATCCGCCGGTTCATCTGGGAGCATCTGCTCGTCGTCCACCGCATCCTTTAGTGGCTGCAAAACATCGGCGCCACCATCTCGGCCAAGAAGTTCGTGCTGGCGGCTCCGGACACAACCATCGTCGGTCACAAGTGCACTGCCGACGGCCGGGTACCTCACAAGGCAAAGGTGCAGAAGATCCAGGACTGGCCGGTCTGCGAAAATGTCACCCATGTCCAGGGCTTTCTAGGCGTTTGCGGCGTTCTCCGCATCTTCATCCGGAACTTCACTTCCATCACCCGGCCTCTTGTTGACCTTACCCAGAAGGACGCTCCCTTTGAATGGGGCAACACTCAGCAGGCGGCTATGCAGCGCCTAAAAGACGAAATCTGCACCTCACCAGCGCTCCGCCGGCTCGACTACGAGTCTGGTCAGGAGATAATCCTGGCGGTCGACACATCGGTCATAGCGGTCAGCTTCATTCTGTCGCAAGAAGGCGACGATGGTAAAAGGTATCCCAACCAGTTCGGTTCTATCAGCCTCACCGAAGTTGAGAGCCAGTATTCACAAGCTAAACTCGAGCTCTACGGACTTTTCTGGGCCCTTTGGGCCGTTCGTATCTTTATCTTTGGCATTGCTAATTTCACCGTCAAAATGGATGCCAAGTATGTTAAGGGTATGATTAACAACCCAGATCTTCAGCCGAATGTGACCATCAACCGGTGGATCGCCGGTATCCTGCTTTTTAGCTTCCGGCTGGTTCATGTACCGGCCACCCGGCATACTGGTGCCGACAGTCTTTCGCGCCGGCCCTCATCGGAGAACGATCCTCCTGATGAGGACAACGTCGATGATTGGCTCGACGAGGCATATTCCTTTTCTGTTGCCTTGCTGAATGACCGTTTGCCCCCTCTTGAGACAGCAGTTGACCACCCCCAACAACCGGTTCTCTACCAGTCCCTTTACCATTACCGGTCGGTGCTCACCAGCACCGGTCTGGTTCCTTCTACCAATGACCCGGTGATTCCTCGGTCCTCTAAGGCTCTCGCCAAAGAGGCTCGACTCGACACCATCTGCTTGTTTCTCGACACCCACCTTCAACCTACCGACCTCTCTGATGCCAACTTCCAATCTTTCATCAACACTGCCACTCGCTTTTTCCTTCTCGCCAGCTCCCTCTATCGCCGGGAACCTCATGGCCGGCACCAGCTTGTGCCACCGGTCGAGTGCCGGTTTAGACTGATCAGAGAGGCTCACGATGACCTCGGGCACAAGGGTGTCTTCTTGGTCTGATCCCAGTTGCTGCTCTGGTTCTGGTGGCTGTTACTAGTCGATGACGTCAAATGGTTCGTGCGCACTTGCCACGAGTGCCAGATCTGACAGACTGGTCGCTTCCACATACCGCCCATGGTACCGGTCGTGGGCGGCCTTTTTCACAAGGTCCATATCGACACAATGGTTATGCCCTGGTCCAGTGGCTACCGGTACATCGTACAGGCCCGGTGCGCTCTGACTGCGTACCCAGAATGGTGGATGCTGCGTTCTGAAAATGTGCCTGCCATCGCCGCTTTCATTTTCGAGGACATCCTCTGCCATTGGGGTGTCGTCTCCGAACTCATTACTGACAATGGTACCCCTTTTATCCAAGCGCTCGATCTACTTGCCGACTGGTATGGTATCCAGCACATCTGGATCTCCCCATACAACTCCCAGGCGAACAGCATGGTCGAACGGTGTCATTACGATGTCCGGGAGGCCATCGTCAAAAGTACCCAGGGAGGGGAGCTCCGCTGGTCTTCGACCGCTCACTCCGTTTTCTGGGCCGAGCATGTCACGATCCTCAAGTCGACCGGCCTCTCACCGTACTTCATGGTACATGGGGTAGAACCCCTATTTCCTTTTGATCTTGCTGAAGCGACGTTCCTCGTACCAGCACCGGCTGACGACGAAGTTTCTAGAACAGCCCTGATTGCTTGGTGAGCATCGCAGCTCCAAAAGCGTCAGGAAGACATTGCGGCCATGCGCCAACGTGTACTAGCCGCCCGGTTCGCGTCCTTGAAGCAATTCAAGGCACACTTCAGGAACCGGATCCGGTCCCCCGACTTCGCAACCAGCGATCTCGTGCTCATCCGGAACTCCTGGATTGAGAAAGAGTTGAACTGGAAGACAAAACCCCGGTACATCGGTCCTATGGTTGTCCTTCGACGGACGACTGGCGGGTCGTATCTACTGGCAGAACTCGATGGCTCCATCTCGAAGTTGCGGTACGCAGCGTTCCGCCTGCTCCCATACTACCCGAGGAGTGCGATCGATATCCCGGTCACAGACCTCACTGGTCGTGGCGACCGGGACCTTGATTCGTACGACGCTGAAGACGATTTCATTGAGGAAGATGAGCAGGTCACGTCTAACGACTGACTGGTCTCCACAGATACCCATTTCCCTGACTCGTTTCATGTACTCGTTCCACCCCGGTGCACGACCGGTGCCTCTGTTTCACCCCAGGATTAGACCGGTGACCTCTTTTTCATCCCGGTCTTCACCCGGTGCCCCAATCATACACAAAACTGTCACTAAAAACATCACAGACAGTCGTACGATATAGACCCTCACTTAGTATCCAAGTCCCCCGCGTTCCACCTCTCCGGTACATACAACAGAAAGATAAAAACCCAAAAATATGTTTCCCCTCTTCTCTCGTCTCGATAATACCGTCACAATTACTAATTCTGATCTTCTGATGCGCATCGAGACCATGCCCCTTTGTCCCTGACCCGTTTTCTTCGAACCTGGTGACCGGTCGCATCGACCGGCGTCAGTCCTTGTTTCCCGGTTACACCGGTACTACCGGTCAAAGTATACCTGGCAGGAGTAGACGAAGACAGACAACCGATGAAGACAAGTCGAGCGGTACCTTGCAACCCAGTGTCGTTTTCGTTCTTGTTTCATTTCGTTTCTCACTCCTTCTTGTTTCATTTTCATACTCAGGATCACCTGGACCGGACTGGACACACACAACCGGCATGATGGTACATTGGACATTGTTTGCAACTACACTACGGCAGTACATTGTTCGGGTGGCTACACTACTCAGGAGACATTGTCCAAAAATTTACTACACGGCAAAAATTATCCAGGAGAGACCGACTGGTACCTACTTCGGGAGTGCCCGCTTCATCTGGTTTATGGTCCCCTGGAGTTCCTCGTACCGGGCCTCCATCGCCATCAGACCTACCAGAGCCGTCTTGAGCTCGGCGTGCTGGTGAGTCACCGTGGCGTCCAGATTGTAGAGGTTCTTCTTCATCAGCTCCATCGGCGTGGTGTGACTGGGCTTGCAGACGCCGCGACCCGGTCTCTTCGGGGCCGTGTCCTCCTCCTCCTCGATCTCGTCCTCCTCTTCCTCGACATCGGAGTCGACCTCGATCACTTCAACCGGGATGATGGCTTTGCGGTGGGATCAGGTCGATTTCACTACTCGACCAGTGAGCGACCAACACAACCGGTAACACCAGTTCACTTACCAGGCATTTTCCCCTTATCCATTCATGGCGGCATGGTCAGTTTCTTTGCAAGGGCGGCGCGGCCGATTGACTTCTCACACTTCTCCTTGACGGCCTTGCACTGGTCGCAGGCTTGGTTGAAAGTCCCCTCACAGGCCACCTTGTGTCGCTCGCACCGGGCGCATTTGACGGCATGGACCATTAGCAACTTGCTGGTCCTTGACTTCTTCGTCTCAACTGGCGACTCGACCTCCTCTTCCTCGGTGACGGAGTGCGACCTCTATTAAGTGGTTAGCGTCGAACCCCTCGACTGGTGTGACCGGTACTCACCTTCACCGGCCGGTCCCCCGCCCCCTCATTACCTTCTGACACAGAGACATCAAGGAGGTCCCCGACTGCCTCAGACGACAACGTTGGGGGCCCCGTGCTTTCCTTACTGGTGACGGTCTCACTCTCCACATCCTCCATTCGCGTGTCTTTGTCGATGACCAGCTCACTGGCTGACTGACCGACCTCCCGGGTGGCCCTTGCTGCGTCTTCGCGCGCCTTTGCCAACTCTTGTGCTTGTTGGCAGTCATCCATCTCAGCATGCCACCGGTTCTTGACGTCAGCGATCTCCCGCATCTTCGCCCCGAGGCTGGGCTCGATATAGGGCTCGGCGCCGACTTGACGCACCTCCTGAAGTGCGGCAGTGAGCGCGGCCTAGAAAACAGTCAGTACAGGCATGACAGCGACAACGTTGCCATGCACCAGGGAATCCTCCCACTCCTTCACCCACATTTCCTGCTCCTCACGCAACTCCTCCTGGTCATCAGGAACGCAGGCCCCAACCGCGGCCACCTTCTCGTGCGCCTCCTTGAGTCTTGCAGCAGCCCGAGTGGCAGGGCTGTCAACCAGAGTGGCTGGGCGAACGGCAGAGAGGATCTCGTCGAAGTCGGTCATGGTAGGAAAGATGAAGAGGTGGAGATGGTAGTGGTTGGTGGTAAAGGGTGAGTCGCGTGCCACCGACGTGTTATGTGGCCCACCAAAATTGGAACTCCGCTGCCTTACCTAATCAACTGAGGACAGTTGATGTCTAAGTCCCCTGCGGATGTAGGGGAACAACTCCCCCTACATTTGCAAACCCCCTTTTCCCCACTTTACAGCTAGCTCCTGTACCATCGCTCAAGACCTCCCTCGTGTCCAGTCCATCTGCGGTTGATCCAGGTATGTCTTCGAGCGACCAGTCAACCGGTCCCCCGACTGGTCCGACCGGTTCCTCGCTTCCTACTACCGGTTTTACTGGTTCTTCTATCACTGATCACCAGTACCACCGGTCTGTGGTTTTGACTTAGGGAACCTTTCATCTCTCTCTCATCATCACCCCATTACTCATCCTTTCCTATCTCTCGTACTTGATCTTCCCCAATCTCTCATGTCCTTACGATCTTTTAGTATTCGGTTCCGTTGATCTCATCAGAGACCCTATTCCATATGCCTCATAATCTCGTCTCCCGACCCTCCTTACACTACT